>JBAMBF010000581.1:1792500-1887500 GCA_037043605.1 Drosophila multiciliata
TATAAATATATATATATGTATGTATATATATGTGAGTGTATGCATTTATATGTGGATGAATGGACCCCAGGAAGGACCTTAACTGTATCAGCTCGTCTACACGAAAACGGCGCAGAAGAATGTAACTGAAAAATACTTAGGCACCCAACCAGAGAAGGCTTTCGATTTACAAATATGACTCGAATCGATTTGAATCCATAATCGTCAGCGAATATCGAATGTCGGGCATTGAAAAGATTGTTCGATATGTGTGCGTGTGTGTGTATGTGTGTATGTGTGTGTGTGTATGTGGGTGTGTGTTTATCTGGTTCAAAAAATACGTAAAACTGTCTGTAAATAAATGAAAATAAAGTAAGGGGAAAGCCTTTAATTCTCAGACGTAGACGACCCTTAACGGATTTAATTTCGATTTTGGCTAATAGATAAAATTACTTTCTTTACTTTTGTTTTGTTGTTATAATTTACTTAGTTCAATAAATATGGTTTGAATTTCGGCTAAAAGACGTGCAAATTTGACTTGTTGACAGTGGTTAGGTTGTGTGTTGACAGTGGATAATGTTTAATTGATAATGGCAAATACATACCTACATACAGTATACGTATGTATGTACTCGCATGCACTATGTATGGATATTATGTATAACCTATGTATTGTGTATATACGTTTTTTTGTTTTGTTTTTTTTTTTTTTTTCATTTTTGCGTCTTATGGGGAACCGTTTTTCGTCTTCTTCCTAACATTTGCTGTTTACAAATATGAACATTTTTGTATTCGCTTTTTTGTTTGTTGTTTGTTACATTTACTTTTGTTGTTGCTGCTTTTAAAATCTTTGTTTTTACTTCAGTTCTTTTTGAATTTCATTATGTGTAGATTTGTTTTTTTTCTTGTTGTTGTTCTTGTTGTTGCTGTTCTGCTTGGTTTGTTGTTTCATCCATCTTATTCCTGTTTTCTTCTACCTCATCTTCATCTTCATCTTCTTCTGGATCTGCATCTTCATCTTCATCATCATCGTCGCTCGTCATCCTTCCTCTTATTAGTCTGCATTCATTGTATAAATACTTTCGTAATGCAATATTTATTAATTCACATATAATATTCATTATTAATTTTGTAATCAAAATTCCTCTAGTTGAAGGCAATCGGCGAATATATTTGAAATTATTTATGCAATTATTTTACATACATTTTTTTTTTGTTTTGTTTTTTGGTTTTGGTTTTCTTTTATTATATTTATTGCTTAGTAATTTGTATTATTTATTAATTGTAAGTTCGACTAAACTTAAGAACAGTGGAAAATAACTTGAAATACAAAAATGTTTTGTTTTTTAATTATTTCTTTTTGGTTTTGTTTTTGGTTTCGGATTCGGATTCTCCTTTAGCTAGAATATGATCTTTTTCTGCATCAAAAGTCATCTGAATATGGAAAACGTAATGGTAATTTTGTTGAACGTTTTGCTTATTAGGATCTAGTTCATTATAAAATACATGCCATATGTCAAATGTCAAATGTCATATTTTGTATATTGTATAAGTATAAGTATAAGTGTAAGTATAAGTATAAGTATGAGTATAAGTATACGTATACGTATACGTATAATAAGTTATATACAATTGTATGTGTCTTAGGTGTTAATTAAAAGTCATGCTTTCGCTTAAAATACATACGATTCTAGTTATTGTTATTTAAAAAAAATTCTTTCCAATATGTTTTTTATTTGTATTTGTTTTGGGCACTATATTATATACATTGTTTATAGTTTAAATTGTTTATAATTTGAAAATCACTTTAAGGCATTTTCTTATACGTCAAAATTGTTGTGCTAACGAGAAAGGAACTACATTTATGAGTACTATTATTATTATTATTGTTAATAAACTGACAGAAACTTAGCTAAGCACCAACATAACGATCAATTCAATTATAAACAAAGACGACCCCAATTAAACAATTGCCAACTGTATTGCAGTATTGAAATTGGCCCAAATGCCATCCAAGCCCAATCGAAAGTGCTCCATGTGCAGCATGATTTGATGTACATCATCAACGGGCTTAATCTTGGATAAGTTGGATACATTTTAGGAACTACTTTGCGCATTTCAATTGAAATCAAGAAGCCTTGAATTATTTTAACTAATTCTCGCTTCCAAAAAAACTATAACGAAAACTTTCGCAGAACATAAGGAAACGCAAATAATAAAGCCGTTTCTGAATCGTTTTTGAATACCCTGTTTTGTTTTGCACGAACCCAAGATACAGATACAAATCGTGACAGAGACACATACATTTGTGGTAGTACGTTGGTGTGTATAATGTGTGTGACCTGGGTGCAAATTAACGGTAACGCATAGTACAAACAAAAAAATTGCCATTGGTTTCCTTTTCCTTTTCCATTGATTTTCTTTTTATAGTATTTTTGTTTCATTTGTTGCAAATTTACTAATTATTGTCTGCTATTTATTCACACATAGTACATAAACATACACACTCACACACACATGCACATACATACGAGCATTAATTGACTGTATATATATAAATACATATAATTATCAAATATATGTATATATGTATGTATGCATATATATATATATATATATATATATAAGCCAGAAACCCGAACACAAAGATACTCCCGAATCAAACTGGAAATGCGAACCGATTGAAACGCATTCGAGACACGCCCGCAACAAATTCAACCAAGTCAACAAATACGAATACGCCTAGATTATTGATATTAATTTGGTTGCAACTTTTTGTTGCTTATTAAATTTCGCATTCTAAATATTCAGCAATTTTCATCGTTTTGAATCGTGTGTTATGTATGCCTTGTATATAAGTAATCGTATTGTATATTGTATATTGCTTACTTTTATATATGCTTGCAGATTTTTATAAATTTTGTGTTTCTCGTTTTGTCTTCTTTTTTTTTTTTTTGGTTTTTTTTCTTAATATGTCTGAGAACGTGAATTGGCAGTATCAGATTTCAGAATTTATAATATTTCCCCTCGGTCTCATATTCGTAGTATTTTTTATTTTTTTTTTTTTACAATTTCGATTCAATTTGCTTATGATAAAAAACATTTGTTTCTAATAAAAAGTTTGCACTATCTGCACAGTTATTATAAAATTGGATTTTAATATTAATTATGATTAGTACTATTTGTTGTTCAAGAGTTCTAGAGCCCAACCAAGTAATTATAATATATTGCCTTTGCTAATGTATCATTATAAAAATGTATTTCAAATATAAGTTGAGATAATTTCACCAATATACTTCGATATATGTTGATCTCTCGTTGCTAAATGCTTAAACCGAGAAAATTGACCTACTTTCTGTATGGCGATTTCGAATTCGGATGTGCCAACAGAGTGCGAAGGAGACAGACGGAGAAAGAGAGAAAGTTACAGAGAAAGAGAAATATATAGAAAGAGAGAGAGAGAGAGAGTGCTGTGGGAGTGGGAAAAAAGAGTGAACTATATTATAAAAAGACTGTGAAGAACAGTGCTCAATTGTGTTGGAAACCTGGCAACAGAGTTTACGTTCAGTATGTAATATCATATGAGAGTGAAAGGAAATCTCATCTCGAATCCGGGCTGCGAAATGATGAAAAATAAAACTAAATAAACAAAGATATTTATTCGCTTTATTGCCGAATATGCAAAACAAAAATGAAAAATAAAAAAAAACCATAAAGTACACAACTAATATCTTAACTAAGCAACGACATACAGAAATGATAAATGATACATAAGCATATATATATATATATATATATATATTTGCATAAAGCAATACCAAAATAAATAATAATAATAAAAAATCATTTTAATACAAATCTGAGTTTGAGTTTGCGTTTGAGATTCCAAAAACAGCTTGTGCATAACATACACTGGGTAAATATGTATATGTATATGTCAAGTATGTAACAAGAGTACAATAAGATGGGATTAAAAGAATCGATTAAAATCTATTGCTTCTGTTGCCTGATGGATCAATAAAAAGCAAAAAGTTCATCGAGTGAAGTAGAAGTTTTGCTTGGACTAGATTTAAAGTTTTCATTTGTTTTTGTTTTGTTTTCTTTTAGGAGCAAAATGGACTAAGACTGTGGACTGTGGATTGTGGACTGTGGACTGTGTCTGTGAGAATCATTGGAGTGAAGTGTGTTGTAAGGAGGAAAACTGTTGAAGATTGGCGAAAGTCCTAGTGGTTTATTCCTCTTGGTTTATTCAAGAATGAGGATTCCTCATGCTTTTAGGTGTATATAGGTATAAATAGGCATTATACTCTTAGTAAATACAATTTGTATGTTTAGATCGTAATTAATAATGCTGCAAACACTTTGAAAAATAAAGTATTGCATTGGAAAAAGAATACGTTGTGACATATTCGATGTACGAGATACGATATACGATATACGATATACGAAATACGATATTCGATTTGCTCTCATCGAGGAGAGTCTGAGATATTTTTTACAATTGCTTTTAGTTCAATTTGAGTTACACTTTTCATATGCCTTGCTTCCCGAACCCTGCTCCTCTAACTAAGTATTACGAGCTGTGTTCTGTGTCCTGTCTTCACATACAGAAAGAAGATGTCCTTCCAGACATTATCGATCTTTATCTTTATCTATATCTTTATCTATAGCTTTACATTTATTTGTATCTTTATGTGTATATTTATATAAATGTAGACCTTAGATATATACATATATGTATATATATTTTGTGTATATATATATATGTATATGTATGTATTTATGTATGTATTTTATGTATGCATGTACGTATCGCATTAACTCTAACAACTAATGGCATTTTCCTTGTATTATGCGTACTTTAGCTTTAATGTTTATTTAATGTTTCTTTCCTTCACTTCACTTCACTTCACTTTCTCCATAAAATTACATTAAATACCATTTATCATTCTCTATTTTGTATATATGATTTTTACATGGTTTATTTATTTATTCATTGTATTTTGTTTTTTTTTTTTTTTGTTTTTCTTTTTGTGTGTGTTGCAAAGATTTCATTTAATATTCAATTAATCCTTACTTATTTTCATCCTTTTCTTGGCTAGTGACACAAAAAAAAAACATCCCACGAACAAACTAATTTTTTGTTTCTTTGTGTTTTAGTTTCAAGTTCTTATTTGCATCTCTGAACTGTCATTATATTCTTGTAACTAGACATTAGGCTTACACATATTTGGCGATAAGCAATTGAAAAAAAAAATACGCTAAAATTACATGTTATCGTTATTCGTATAATTTTTGTTTTTCTATAAACTTGTATAGCGACCTAGAAGTTAGATTTCTATTTTCTTTTCTTTTCATTTCATTTCGTTTTTCTTTTCCATTTATTTTTTTTGTTTTATAATCTTTAAACCTTGTTCGCTAAAATCTAATGCGTCTTTAAATATGCTGTTGTGAGAAAATCAATATAAATATACAAATAAAATATAACAAAAGTAACTAAGTAAATAATTATGGACTAAAAGCTAAGTATTGTGTTTTTCTTGTTGTGGTTGTTGTTGTTGTTGTTGTTTTGTTTTTGTAAAGTTTAAGCGACTGCAGACGATTCCAGTTTGGGGACAAACTCCGTGAAGTGTCCACAAATCCTTCACCCGCATTCTACTTATACGTGGGTAAATGTATTTGGGTATGAAAATCCAAATTGTAGAAGTGCCAAGCTGTGGTTAGTTGTGGTTCGTGGATCGTGGTTCGTGGTTCGGTATTCTTGATTCGTGATTCGCGATTGGCATTGTAGCTGAACTGGAGCTGCCCTTTTAGTTCCTATTTAACAGGGTATTTGCTATGAGTATTTGCTATAAATGTCTACTTTAACTCTACAACATTTTCGCTGGCAGTGACAATTGTTCGTTGGCTTGGCTTCTTTGGCTGTGTCTGATAGTCGTCTTTAGTCGTCCTTAGTGTATGAGAGAAGATTGCAAGAGTAGAGGGAGAGAGAGAGAGAGAGAGAGAGTGGGACAGATTGGGACAGATACGTGCGTTAGACTGAGAGCAAGGATACACTTGAAATGGATAGATATTGTATGGAAGGGGACTCAGTTTTTTTTTTGTTTATGTTTTGCTACAACTCAAATTGAAAGCGTTTTATAGGCGTTTGAAACTTGTTTGGTCCTTTTTCAGTTGATATTTGATTTTTGTTTACATTGAATTCAACGAATTGATGATGAGCAAAAGTGATAACGAAACGATTATATTAGATCTGGCTCAAGCTAAGTCTTTAAACGAATCGTTTTTTATTCTCTTTCTTTGTAAACTTACAAATAAAGTGCGCTTCAAAAAGTTTTCTGGACGGATATTACAATTTGTAGCACATGATGTGGTCAATTCGATATTTCGATGCGAATGCAAATGTGAATGTGAATGTAAATGAGAAGATCGATGTACACACACACACACACACACAGGCAGTGTGTAGTATGTACGAGTATTACTTCCGGTCGGCTGAGAGATTCTGTTGTTGATTTCGATTCGATTTGAGATTCATCAGTGATTCACTTACAATTGGCAGCTCTGCTCTGCTCTGCCTGCAGTTTCGACTCCAACAGCTGCAATGCCAATGAGAATTTACAAAATACGTCGAGTGTGCGAGTGTGTGTGTGTGTGTGTGTCGGTGTGTGTGTGTGTGTCTGTGAATTTAATGCTATGCAATCAAGTTGTGACAAATCATTGAAGCTTGTTCATTGCTCATTGGTCTATAGTGTAGAATAATATGATTAAATATATATGTAATTATCGCAATTATTGGGCAGAATATATTATGAACTATGCATTTATCTGTTATTTTCTATAATTTTGTTATTTTTTTGTGGTAATCGTATTGGTAAATTGGTAAATGGTAATTGGTAATTAGTAATTGGTAATTGGTAAATTGTATGCTATGAATTGCTGCTCAGCCCGCTATAAAATCCCTCACTTTCAGTTTAACAATGATGATTTGATTAATAATAATGTGGAAATTAACTTTTCGTTTCCGTATTCATAATTCAAATTATGATCCATGAGTGTTATTCTAATGAGTCTGTGGCTGCTATTATTATTATTTTTAAATTTTAATTCCTATTATGCTCATGGCAGTTGGTTTTTTTTTTATGTTGGTTATACTATAATGATGCGCGCTAAAGTTTGACCTTATTAAACTATGTATGTATGTACGCATGTATGTATGTTTGTATGTGTGTGTGTGGGTATGTATGCTTTTAAATGTAAGTATCCTCGGCATTTAATTTTTTATGTTTTGTGGTATTTATGCGTATTTTTTGTAGTTTTGTATTTTTACCATTTACTGAACTGTCGCTGATATTTACTGATATTTTTTGTTCTTTACATTTAGTGTGGTATCAATTTTGTTTTTGTTTGGTTTTAGTTTATTTTTTTGTTGTTGTATACAAAATTGGTTTTTGTTTTTGCTTAGTTTTTGTTTCTGTATTTTTTGTTTTTTGTTTTTTTTTTTTTGTTTTGTTTTGTGTTTTAACATATATATGTATTTTTGTTCTTTAGCGGGTAATACAAATACTTATATTTAGAAAAAAAAAATGTTTTGTATCTTTATATATATGTATGTACTATGTATACATATAAATATATATATATATACATATATATATATATATATATTTATGTATATGTATATGTATGCATCTACATAGACATACCACTATATACTAGACATATATAGATCCACGCATGTATGTGTATATATGCACACATATACGCATATGTATGTATGTATGTATTATATATATATATATTAATTAGAATTATTTATATGCTGTACTTAGTTAACCTACATATATTCGAATACATGAACACTTCAAGATATCATTTTGTTTTTAATAAGTGATTTAATTGAATTGAATTTAATTAAACTTTTTGTTTTTGCCTGTTTTTTTTTTTTTTTTTTGGTTTTCTTTTCTTTTCTTCTATTTTTTTTTTTTGTTTTGTTTTTTGCTTTCTACTATCATTTGCGTTTTTCTCCACCTGCTACATATTTGCTTTTTTTTTTGTCGTTTTTCTTCACTCATCTTTGATGATCTACTAGATGAGGGACGAGCTTCAGTTTTGTAGTTTTCCGTCTCAATCCTTTTTTGCTCGAAACAGTTGCAGCTGTTGTTGTTGTTGTTGAAGTTGTTGTTGCTGCTGCTTACTCGTGATGCTTCCGAGTTGTTGTTGTTGTTGTCGTTGTTTTTTTTTGTTTTTGGTTTTTTTTTTTTTTTTGGTTTTTTGGTTAATACAGAAATGCAATTATACGCGGGCGTCGTCTCGACTTCGTTGGTGTTTTGTTGTGTTGCTGCATGACAAGCAAAGTGCGGAGCTGGTGTGTTGAGTGTGCGATTTCATGGTTTCTATCTACGGCAGCGTCTACGGGGGCGTATGAGTAATGCCGTGTGAATATTCTCTGTGTGTGTGTGTGACTGTGTGTGTGTGAGTGTGTGTGTGATGCATGTGATTCATGTGCGAGTATGTTTTGCATGTATGTATCATGTGTTTATTCATGTTTCATGTTATGTTGAGAGAGAGATAGAGAGAGAGAGAGAGACCGTTGTTGACATTCTTTTCCATTCCTTTCCTTTCCTTTCCTATTCCATTCCATTCTCTTTTATTTCGTTTTCTTGCCATTCGTTTCTCGTTGTCTTTCGTGTTGTTTCCGTTTATTGCACACACTTTGTTCTTGTCGCTGGGCAACTTCTATTTTCATCTTCTTCGTCTTCTTCTTGTTGACTTGAATCCATGGGACAAGCACTCGGATGCAGTCGCTACGTGCATCCGTTTGCCATGTCCTTGGGCGCAGCCTGGGGGGCTGCTCCCAAATCTCCTTTTCCTGCTGCTCCTCGTGATTAATATTCTTCATTCTTTATTCTGCTTTAATTATTCGTTGTTTTTGTTGTTGTATTTTGTTGGCTAATTCGTGTCATTTGACCTTTTTTATTTTTCAATTTAAATTTCAATTTCAATTTCGATTCTGGTTCGGCTTAGTCCGCTTACATTCGTTGTGTGATTTTGGCTCTATTGATTTTCTAATATTTATCATTTATGTTTTATCCATGTCGTTATCTTAATCTTTATCTTTATCGTGATCTTGATCTTGATCTTGATCTCTGTGCTTTACTCTCTTGCAATATTTGCTGGCTGCATTTATGATTGAAAATGACTTCGATGTGCTAGCATTGACGATAGTTTTTTTGGTTGTATTTGTAAGATACGTTTTTTATTTTTCAGTTTTATTTTGTGAACTTATGAAGCGGCTGCTGCTGTTGTTGTTGTACTAAATAGTTGAATGTTTGTTGTTGTTGTTGTTGTTGTTGTTGTTTTTAATTAGAGACGACATATCGCATTTCGTATCCTTTCTAATACTCCCAATATCATGCATCCTGTATTTCACCTTTTAATCCAGGCACCCTATGGTGTTGGTTATGTCCTAAACGATTCGCTAAGTCCTGTACAACATCACGAAATATAACTGTATCTATATTTTCACCTAGTAAATACAACAAAAACCAATCGCCCATCTTGGAACGACGGACGATTATTTCAATAGCGTCCCGACGCACTAACCTACAATTCGAAGAGAAATCAGAGTTAGTTTAAATTCAGTATGTATATATATATAGATATATATATATATATATATATATATATATATATATATATATATATATATATATATATATATATATATATATATGTATATATATATCATATATACTCACCTAAATCTCATTCGAAATAAATAGACCCTCATTCGAGGCGAGAATATAATAACCACCCTGTATATTAGCGTTAATAATGTGAGTAACGTTAATAATATAAACCAAAACCAAAGGAAAATGTAAATTTTCTCATTAACAACATTTAATGGTAAAATGCAAATGGCGTCGTGTTTCTCCACCTATCGCAACAGAACAGAAACAGATATTTCCATTTATCAATATTTTGAAGTTAATTATCAGTCGACTAATGTTGGTACTATGTACTCACCTCCCCACTTGAGCCATATTTAAAAAATGTGCATTTGGTCATTCTGGGAAATATGTAAATCATCGGATCCATGCGATCTTCCTGATCGGTCTCCATATAATCTATCACATCCAAGCCAAATGTCATAAATTCGCCATCGAAAAATTTATTCATAAGAAACATTTGACCTATGCAACGAACAAAATAAATATTAATAAGGATACATATATATATATATTTACATATACATATATACTTATTATATATATATATATGTTTTTATATTTAAATGTTTTAATGGCAATATACGATATGAAAATCACTGTTTATTCAACGAAATTAGCGGCTGTAATTTATGGGTTTATTGCTGCCTCCAGCTCACTGTCGGTTTGTTGTGTGTTTCAGTGTGTGTGTCTGTGTGTGTGTGTGTGTGTGAAATATGTTATTGTTAACAAGTTTTGTTGTAAATTATGGGGCAGCCTTTCGAATTCTAGGTTAGCCACTTGATTCACACTAATTACGGAATCTTGATCAATTTATTTATCCGGCTGTTTTCTATGTGATTCCATTAATGGCTTGGCAAATGAGTTAATCTATCGTTGCTCTGCGATTATACGGGAATGTGTCTTCATCAGAATTCGCTTCTCAATAAAAAAAAGGTGAACTTCATCGAAAGTGTATATTTATACAATCTACATTTTTTTGGTTTCTTCGAAAGATCAGAACGTGTACATATTGTAATAAATTAGGTAATTCATGGGGAACCTATTTATTGAAAACTAAACAAGATATTTTAAACGTTTCATATTTACTTGAAATTTATATTAGCCACAAAAAAAAAAAAAATGGATAATATGAATATATATTTTATGATTATGAACTGAAAAAATATACAATCGAAAAATTGAATTGCGTTGAATAATGAAATTGACTCCTTTCATAAGCTCATCAAACGTCAACATTCAATTAGTCAGAACTTTGTTCATTTGTTAATGCTGTGTTTACATATCCATATGTATGTGTGTGTGTGTGTGTGTGTGTGTGTGTTGTATTGGTGTATGTGTTTTTGATAATTGTTTATTTCTTTATTTCTCTTTTGCACATTCTGACAGCTAATTATTTAGTTAGATTTCCGAATGCGAATGGCGCACGTGGCGCACGTTGTCCGGCTAAATAAAATCGAAGTCAGGAATCCGCAGCGATGAGTACAAATTTTTGTTTATTTTGATGCGGCCTGTGGCTATGGTCAGTCGATAAAAGATCGTCATAGAATTTCCTCGGAAAAATGAATGAGTGAACATTGTGAATACATGCTATATACATCAATAATGTGGGTATTACAGATGCTCTGGGCATTGTGTATGGTTAACCCCAAAATTGTTTATGGCATTATGCTGGAACTGGAACAGTTCTCTGCACCTGCAACTGCACCTCAAGACACTCATGATAACGATGACGATGACGATGACGATGACGTTGACGATGACAATGGGGCTCACATTGTAACTCACCTATCACATTTATTAGGGCGAGCAGTTCACACACGTAATATCTGTAGGCCCACCAATTGTGATATCTAAAATAAAGTTGGTTTCAATTTGCAAATTTCCAGAAAGACAGAGAGAGAGAGAGTTGAGAGAGAGAGAGAGTTTGGGGGAAATCGCTCACCTTAAATTTTCCCATAAATAATCTAAAAGTAATTTCTTTTTTTGTTTTTTCTCGGCTTCGGAACAAATGCCTATATCTAAGTCCATGATGAGTGCATGAATCTTGCCACCCTCCCAAGATTTCCACAGCCATCTTGGTGTGTAAAATAAGATTGCCTGCAAAGAAACAAAAATACATAGACAAAATGAGTGTACGAGGGGGAGACAGAGAGAGAGTGATAAATCGAGCAATAGATATATAGATATAGAGTTCTGTAAAGGTGAGTTGTTGCCATTGTGTAGGCGACTGTCGCATTGGAATTGTCGTAAAAGCGCTTAAATTTGACAATTGACAAACGCCAGCTGTTTGCTTAGCCTAAAACAAGAAACATATATATATATATATACATATTCATATATAAAGAAAGAGAGAGAGAGAGGGAGAGGGAGAGACGGCGAATGGTCGGCTAGTAATTCCAGTTAACAATGCCAAAGGCATTAAATACGCTTAAGATTGCCTTTAGATGACCTTCGTAGTTAATGCTCTCATTCTGTATTCTAATTTCATTACTTACAAATGGACAGACAGACAGACGGACAGACAGTGGGACAAACAGACTATATTTATATAGAATATTTATGTAAGTATTTATAGGCATGTCATCAAAACAATTAGCCATGATCCATTAGCAAGAGCAAAAACAAAGGCAACAAGAGACGGACAGACATGCCAGATATAGATACTATATACTATATACGATATGCTGTATACTTTATACTAGATAGCTAGATAGATAGATGGGCTAGATGGAGAAACAGACAGTGACAAAGACTAAAATCTTGCCCAATTAAATGGATCTTTTCTTCAGACTTTGTGTTTTTATTTATGTGCGCTCTGATGACAAATTAATAATAACTTGTATCGTAAATTTGACACTAAATTGTGCAAATGTTTACTTTGGCAGCATCTCTCCCATCCCCGGGCCTGGACTGGGGTGAGTCTAGTTGACACATCTGTGTGTGCATGTGGGCAGGTGCTAATCCCTGGCCAGTGACAGACAATGGCTTAGTTGCAAGAATTCTCGAGGTGAGAGTTCAGTTTATTTAGTGGGCGCCCAACTGGCGGCTGCTGTTTGCGCAAATCTTAACAATCCCCTGCGCGCCACCCACACCCACACCCACACCCCCTCCATCCCATCCACCAACCATTTGCGTTGATTTTCCTTTTCCTTTTCCATTTCCATTTCAATTTTAATTTGGCATTTGGCTTTGGTATTTTTGTGGTTTTGGCAAATGCTAATATAAGTAGAATATGATTCTAGCCACAAAACGTCACCACACGCGCACCACAATGCCAATGTGGTTGTGGTTGTGGTGTGGGGTGGTGTACGGTGGGGGTGTGTGGCGGGTGTGTGTCGGGTGTTGGGCATGTAAGCGGCTAGTTGGCTATTTAATTTGCGCCTGTTGCAACAAATCCGAGACTAGTGATTTGATATTGGCGTCGCCGCATGGTTTTATAGCTGGCCAACATCTGTGGCACATTGTACACAACAACAACAACAACAACAACAGCAGCAACAACACACAAATGGACAGACAACTGATGGGCTCATGGCTTGCAACGGCTTGCCGGAAGTCAAATGATGCGTTTGATTTGCTTTTGGCCTTTCTCTCCAATCTCCTCTCCCCTTTTTCTATTTGTTTTCCTCGCTGCATCTCCCTCTGTCAATTGGCTTGGCCCGACAGCAGCAACAATAACAATAATAGCAATAACAACCAAAATCTTTTGGATGTGGATGCCTGGGCCAAAAAGGGCTGAACAACTAAAAGTTGTAGTTATGTGTGTGTGTGTGTGTGTGTGTGTGTGTGTGTTGAGATGTGGGGGTGGGGTTGCGGGTTGTGTTGCATTTGGGGGGACGCAGATGCGTGTGTCGGAAAAGCAATTTGGCAAGCGTTCAAATTGCTATAAAAACATCGCATAAATGCAACTGCAGCCGAAGCCGAAGCAAAATGAAGAAAGTGCAACATGATGCACCAGTTGGGCGTGCCACAACACAAAAGACGCATGCTGGGGCAAATGTTGCAAAAAAAAAAAACCAAACAATTGGCAACAACTTTTCATAATTATCGAAGAATATTAAAATTTAAAATTGCATTAAGTGAATTTAATCAAGCCAAAAAGTAAATAAATTTTCAATTAAGCAAAAATAGAAGAAATATGAAGAAAATTACGTCTTCAATTCTAATTTTTATTTAATTTAGACATGTCTGTTTACCATTTACAATATTTATTTCTCAAGTCGAGAAATATGTTTTGGTAGCAAACTGTCAAAATATAATCATTTGCTTGGCTCGTTTCACGCACCTTGTTAAAAGGTATTTTTAGAAGCGTCCCAGAAGAAAAAATATGTAAACAGAAGATGAAAAAAAACAAACATTGATTTACTTTAAGAAATAATAATAATACAAATTTAAAATATCAGATTTAATACCATTTTTATATTTGCAGCCATGTCAATTGAGGTGGGACCACTGTACAGTGAAGATAAAAGGGATGCCAAAGATCAACAAAATCAAAAGGGGAAAATGTTTGCATTTTCAATTAGGAAAAAAATATGTAAACGTTTTGTGGCCAGCGTTGAGGAGTCGAGGTGCAGTGGCCAAGATGTGGGTGTGGTTGAGGTTGTCTTCCTCTTGGTTTTGGGCTGAATCCATAGTGCGCCTGCAGCCTGCAGCCTGCTGTCAGTTGCCAGTTGCCTGATCCCGGTTGGCGCTGTTGGCGGCTCCCTCACTCCAGCCCATCTGGAGAGCGTGATCCAAAATAAACCCACATAAGTCAAATATATAAACACATGTCCATGCAACTCGGGTGGGGAGTCCAGCCGTCGTCGTCGCCGCCGTCGTCGTCGCTGTCGGCGTCACGCTGCCAGCCCGTCTCCCAGCGCACCCGATCCTCAATCGCAAGCGAAACGAGGCAACTTAAGGCAACCCATTTCCCATTCTATCCCAAAATGATTATATCGCAACCCAACCCTCAGTCTCTGCCCGTTTTCTGCTCGGCATTTTGTGTTGGCATTTGGCCAGAATTATTATTTGTTCACTTTTATGTTTGTCTGCGCCTTTTCAATAAATATCCAGCCAAGAAGAAAAAAACATTCCAACTTTTGACATATCTGAGGGGAGCGCCCGATCAATATGATCCGCTTCGAGATGGAAATGAAAATCAAAAATACATATCGCAATGGAAAAGAAAATTAAAACAAAAAAAAACAAATTTAAGAGTGAAACGATCATCAAATTTGGAGCGCGTTTTGTGTCCATTAAATGCGTAATGCAGGCAATTTTGCTTTTAAAATTTATAGCTGCATTGTCTAACTTAATGGCCTGGCCATTAGCGAGCGCAATCAATTCTTGATCAGCAGATGATCGATGGCTATCATATAGCACTCCTCACTCCTCACTCCCCACCCCAGTCCACACCCCTATCTATCTGGCCACCAGGTGTGCCATATTAACAAACTGCCAGTTGAAGTCTACAGATTTGTGAGTTTGAATTTTATTGTCAAAAATAAATAGTACATAGATGTGTGTGTACATACATATATACATACATACATGCATTCTATATGCAACTCAGTGCATTTATACGATTTCGATTTCGATTTGGGATTCGTCGCTTTTATTAATAAATCCACAAATTAAGCAGAATGGAATATGTGTAAATTATAGAAATGCCGTCGACGCGTCATTAAGCAGGGAGAATACCATAATAAATGTATTTATAGTTATTTGGGTGACTCTCTGACTGTGACGACGGCGACGGCAGCGACTATAATCGCCACTGTGACACTAACCGAGAAAAGCCAAGCAGACCCTAGGCAAGGGGTTGGGGGACGAAAACCCCCCGAAACACACATAACGAGTGGCGACTGTGACAAAAGTGTGATAAAAATATACATTTAATATTTGTACATTGTTAGCGGGAAGATATATTATTGTGTAATCGTTCAGCGCCCCTCGCAGCCACTTGTAAATGGGAGCAACCTCATTACGTGGGACGGGGGACGAGGGGACGGGGAACATCCTATCGGAATCTATTGCAAGGTAACATTTTTCTGAGATTTTATTCCCCAATAAAATATATATATAGATAAGTTCAGGTAAATTTGCAAAACTTCGAATTTGCAATTGAATATGATAAATAAAAATGAGAAAATGAAACTTTGAATTAAATTATTTTCATTATGTTTTTTATTTTTAAGACTTATTTTGCTGTTCTTAATACTTAATGCAATTTTCAATTAAATTATTTTCATTATGTTTTGAATTTTTAAGACTTATTTTGCTGTTCTTAATACTTAAAATTGGCTTTGAGATTTCGTTTTTGCCATTCCATTCAAGAAGTACTCTAAGGAATTATCAAATAGTATTTATTATGGGCTCTCCTCTCTATTTTATTGTAAACAGGAATATTGATATATATATTTAATAATTTTGGTTTTTTTTTGGTTTGGAATTATTGGCGGAAAGTATTAAAGTATTTGAAATTGGCATTTAACGAAAACATCTGAGAATTTGCATGCGCCATGATTAACAAACAAACAATCGGGCAATCAAACATAGATGAATCGGCACACATACGTACATACATACATACATACGTACATAGATACGATTACGTAGACGTATTCGTTTGCAAATACGTCACAGCAGAGGGAAACTTATTAAGGCCCAGTCAACTGCTGTTGGCCTTGAGTGTGCGTAAGTGAAATGTTCGCAAGAGCAACAAATCGGGTAATACGAATATGTTTAAACATTTTTCATTTCATTGGCTATTGGCGCATTCAAGCTGCTTGTGTTTCAAAGGCCAACCGCATTCAAAAAAACTAGCACAAATATTTGGAAATATCAATTTTGTATTGAAACTTAAACTGAAAATTGTGCGCTCTTCCATTTGTTTGTTGTGCGTGTAAGCATATCACAATGAGCATTACACTCCACTCACACACTACAGTGAAGCTCTTAATTACTGAACACATCAAAATTTATAATTGCTTTAGTCGCCGTCTGACAACAGAAATAAAGTCAAGGAGATGAGATTGTCACCTGTCTCAAATGGATGGTTATAATAATATGTGTTTGAAGTACAGTGGAGCATCACAACTAAAAGAATACCGATATTCAATCGCTTGAACATCCACTTATTTGGGGTATATTTCAGTAAGACTCCTTCTTCTTCTAAAAATCCACAGACAGTTAACCGATTTTTGGTTGTGGATTCTCTGTGTGTTAGTAATTAGACTGATGGGATTCAGTTTGTGGAAACCCCTCGTTGAGACTCACCTGAAAAAATAGGCAAAAGCACACCCACTGATAGTATTTGTAGTGCTTCTTATCGGAAGGATCGCCATCGGAATTGCCAATACCGGGGTATGGCACCGAAACGCCTTGCTTTTTCAAAAATAAACTCTTGAGCGTATACGTTGACTGTATCCAACAATATGTGTTGAGAACATCCTCTGGAATATCTTTAGTGTGTACACAATCAATTGGATTACCCACATACTGTCGTGTGGTTATAATTAGCGAGAATGACATCAGAATCATCACAGTTATTGAGTAGTGCAGGCGGAATACTATCGAATCGGTTTTAACGTGACTGACCTTTACAAGGTTTTTCAATCCACGAAATATATCTAACATGGTTTGTTAAACAGAGCGGAGCGTGGAGTGTTTTTTACCAAAGCTCAGTTGGTATATGGCTTCAACTGAGACGTCGCTCAATCCTTACTCTCTGTCTGTGTGTGTGTGCGTGTGTGTGTGTGTGTGTGTGAATGCGATCTGGACTCTGATATTGTGTACTACTCGATTGATCGATTGATTCGTCTATCGATAGTTGCTCATTGAGATATCGTCTTGAGGATTGGAGTTCTTTCTCTTGCGCGGCCAGGCCATCATCGGCAGCTGAGCAGCTGGGCGAGAGCAGTGGGCTCGGTACGCAGCTCGAACATTTGCTGGAACAATGAGCTGACTCGGCTTTGTGTGCTGCTTCCGCTGCTGGTGGCTGGTGGATTTGGGTGGACACTTTTGTATGATGTGCTTCCTTCCTTGCATAGAACTTGGCATTTTTGGCTGCATTCAATTCCGATTGTTGTCTTCTTTTCGTTTTCTTCTTGAAATTCTGCTTTGATTTGAATTGTTTTGTTTTGATTTTGGTTTTGCTTTAGTTTTTCGTGTCTTGTTTTTTATTTGGAGATTCGCGGTTGGCTACTGTTTTGAGAATGGGGCAACTGGTTGAATCACTGATCAGCACTCCACGTCTGATGTTTACTATTGCAACGGCGAACGCGAAATCGAAATCGAAATTCAAAATTAAATAGCGACGGCAACTTTTGAAAAACGTGCGAAATTTGTTTTGATATTTTCACTGAGTGCGGTTCGCGTCGTCAGTTTGTTTATTGAAAAGCAATTGGAAACATTTTCACTCTCTATGCTCGAATGTGGAAATATTTATTTTAGCGGTGGCTTTAATGCTCGGCCACCATTTCAATTTCGTAACGAAACAAACACAAATAAAAAACGCTCCGAGCAGAGAAATAAAATGTAGTATTAGATGGGCTTCCAGTTCAGTTCGTCTAGGTTTAGGGTTGGAGTAGCCTACGCATAAAAATATACTACATATATTTATATATATATATATTTATATAAATATGTCTAGGTATATTTGTAAGCATATGTTAATAAATTTATGCTCACGCAGCTGGGGCTACGAAATCAACAGTAAAATTGAAAATTGCAATGTTTATAAACAAATTCCAAGTCGAAGGCATAATAAAACACACAGACACACCCACACACACACACACAGACACACGCACACTGAGAAACTATGACTACGTCTATGCTCAAATTGCGTATACGCACACGTGGCCCAATAAACCAGACAAAGTCAATGGCGAAGGCTTCACAGCAGTTTACGCACCATCAAGTGTAGAAGATATGATCGATGCAGACTTTCGACTCCACTCAGAGTGTTTATATATAGATAACAAACATATAGCCAACAAAATCAAGATATATATTTGTTTGTACAACGGATGGAGATCGAACTCAAGGCCCAACAACAATTTCGTAAGCTGATAGCGAAAATCAAATAAGTTTTATTCAGGCATTTTTCTTTTGTTTGTGTTTAGTTTGTAATTTGTTGATGTTGCTGTTGTTGTTGTTGTTGTTGGTCTGCTCCTCCCTGTTGCGCTGGTGTTTGTTGTTGTTTATAAATTGGTACGCTTTTAGGAGCGGCCACTACTGCACTTGACATTTCAACAAATATTTTGGGGCTATGGGCATTTGGAAATATGCCAGGCATGCTCCATGATAATACCCAGTAATTCCAAAATTTCCAAAATTTGTTTGTTGTCGCTACGCATGCCTAATTAAGTTAAACGAGTCCCCAATTTTCTTCTCACACCCCAAACCCAAAACGAAAAGCAAAGAATAACATTCCCATTTGCCCCAAATTGTTCATGTTCCACTTTGTAATTTTCACATTTTCAATATATTTTTTTTCTCTCCATTTGTTTTATTCAAATCGAAAATGAGTGTCTAAATATACGCATCTATAATTATGATTTTAAATTGTGCGGCTGACAAAAAACAAAAATTATGAACAAACAACAACAACAACAATTTAGCTATCAAATAGGAAGCCCAAAGATCGGCATCTCCCAATGACTAATTGTGTTTTCCTCGCCGCCTGACAAATGTGAGCGATGAGTGATGAGAAATCCCAAGAAACAAAACGAAACCAAAATGACAACTGAAATTCTGAAATGTATAGTGACTCAAAGATCATCGTAGTAATTACTACGAGTATATATAGAAAACGGAATCCAATTCAACCGAATAGAATCATAAAACTCAACTGCATCCGAGCATTTGTCTATTCCGTTTCATCTGGCTCAGCATCAGCATAATAAAAATACTTCGACCACGAATTGATTCTCAAGAAAAATGGAAAGACTGTTCGCATTGCGATATCTTTGATATCGATAGCTATATAATTTATATATATATATGATATTCATGGATTTGTCAGGGGATTTTCGATCTAAGCTGCTGATGTCAAACATAATATACGATTTATATATATATATATATTCAAGAATTTATTTCGCACACGATTCGAGTGCTAAAGACAAATAGACAGTTTGAGGTTGATAGGCTTAAGTCTTTCTGGGATGCCATAAAACGAAAATACTTGTGAAAATCTAGAAAATAGAATTTCTTGTTTTTTAAATCGTAATATTATTGGTAATCGTAATATTCGTCATGTTGCATAATATTTGTATGTTTTTTGATGAACTTAACAGTTGAAATATACATTCTTTAATATTAAATTGAGATCTACTTCAAGTATTTTGGCAACTCATCTTCGATTTTGATACCCACTCCAATTATCTCTGGCCATAATTAACTCATGCCAAATTCTCTGTATCAGTTTATGAAAACTTCTCTGAAACTATTTTATCGCTTTTACAAACAAGAAGCCGCAATCTAATATTTCATTCTGAACTAAGTGTGAATGATATAAAACAACAACAAAAAAACGACAATAACAACAATAACAACAGGGGCAGCGACGTCGACATCACGGCATATGATATATATAAAAATAAATATGAAAAATTGAAAATTTTTGTGTACGTAAAATCGTTTTCGATCATCATCATTGAGATCACTTTGGCAAAAGGCGAGGCCCTCATGCGGAATGCTCACTTTGTATTGAATGGGATGGGATGAGATGGGAGGAGTGGTCAATAAAGGCGAAAGATCGTGGGAGATTAAGCACTGAGCAAACTAGTGCCTGCTTCCCACACTCCTCCCAAACAAACCATCACCTCAAATAGAAATGAACAAAAATCAATTAGAAAATTGCCAAAAAAAAAAAAAAAAAAAAAAAACAATAGCCATGTGAACATTTTTGGACCTGAATATTAAGGCGAAACGGTTGCCGCGACTTGCCTCGCACCATTAACACATGGCCGGGTCCATTTGGCCAGTTCGTTTATTTACTTTGTAGAGTTAATTATGATGGAGCGGTGGCCAGAGCTGTGGCAATATCCCAATCACTTGGTCAGCATGCACAATTCGGAATAAAAGCAAAAACGACGACGAGCAAGTGTGTGTGCCTCTCTGTGTGTGTGTGTGGGTGGGTGGGTAAGTTAAATGTGAATATATCAAAACAGATCGCCAAGAGCAATAAAACACAACAAAAAAATATAAATATATATATATATATTATATATATATATGTACGATATTATAAATATTCATACGATCGCATTCGTCGCTCGCGTTGCGGGCGCGGGCACAAGGCCTGCGAACGGCTGCATCACGTGTGAAAGGACTTTTCACATTGTTCGATCGCACAGCCAAAGACACCGTAACAAAATTCACTGGCGGACAAAAAAAAAAACAAAAAAAAATAAAATAAAACCGAAACGAAACGAAACGAAACGCAGCACTTGAAACTGGAGGACTAGTTCAAATCACGGACGCACCAGTGGGATGTGGGGGGAACAACAAATCCACAAACTGATGACAAAAAAAAAAGGCGAAGAATCGAAATTGCCGTTACGTCTGGCAGTGCTCGACTTGGTTGCCGTTCCGGTGCTCGACTTTTGTTATTTGAATCGCGACGTGCTTTCTTGTTGCTGTCGTTGTTGATATTGTTGCTGTTGCTGCTGTTGCTGTTGCTGCTGTTGCTTGGCTTTTTAGCTGTTCGGTTCGAGATCACAGCAGAAAAACACGCGCGCGCGTTAGCCTCGCCAACCAAAAAGACACTGCGGAAATGGCCAGCAGCGTTCGCTGTTGGCCGGGCCAGGTTGCTGTTGCTGTTGCTGTTTGTGTTGCTGGCCAAACTCTCTCCCGACAGATCTCTGCTCACATTTCCTCTGCCAGCGATGCCTCGCTGCCAACGTTGCCAGCCTTTCACGCTGTCTATCTGTCTCTTTGTTTTAGCGCGCTCTTTCTCTCTCTCTCTCTCTCGCTGCCGTCCTCTCTGTCTCTATCACTGCTTTTGGCCTCAGCACTCTTTCTCTCTCTTTGTCTGTCTCTTTCTCTCCGTATGTGGCCATCTTGCTCGCGAGCCACGCACACTTCCGGCTTGTTGATGTCTCTGTCTCTATCCAGTTTTTGTATGTTGCATTTGGCGGTTGCCTGTATGTTGTGTGTGTTGGTGTGTGTGTGTGTGTGTGTGACTGAATGTTGGCTGCTGTAAACAACAATGAACTGACTGACGACGACTATGTTCTACGCTCAACATTGTTGTTGTGGCTTTTGCAACAATCTGTTTCCCATAACACACAAGAAGAAGACACACAAACACAAACACACACACACACACACAACAATGGCCAGCTGCATAGTTCCACACAGTTACAGTTGGCAGGCTCCATCATCAAGTATCAGCTATGAGCACAGTGGGTACTTGATGATGGTATTTGTAGCAATATTGTCTCAATATAATTGAGAAACCGTAGCCCGTAAAAAATATGATAATTCGAATCTGATTATTAGACTAGATTTTAAGAATATTTAAAGATATGTCATTTATATTATATGATAAAAAAAAAATCTCTTTTATGATTGATCTTCAAAGGAAAAGGGCTCTTTAGAATTATGTGTACAATCGCATAAATCGAGGATATTTAAATTATCAGCATAGAACCACTGTGAATAGAACAAAATTATTTACATTATGCTTATATTTATTTCGCGCACTCCGAAGACATCTGCAACTATCAGTATCCCATCCACAAAAGTGAAATGAATGCAAATAGAAAAGGAGTCGAGAAAGGACACAAAATGTGCTTGGCAATGTTGTCCAGCTGTTTGTCAACTTGTATCCCTTTGTATCCTTGTTACATGCTTGTGCGATTTCCGCTCATTATTGCTGCAATCAGTCAGACAAAGGCTTCGCCACATTTGTACACAAAGGACACACATGCAGGACATATCGTCATGGAGCTGGTGCGTGCTTCGATCTCCCTCCCTCCCAGAGACACTATGTGGAGCATATCAATAAGGCCTGTGCCGACTGCCAGCCTGGGCTTAGCCAGAGAGTTGAAGTTATGCAAATAAAAACTGTCTGCAATCCATTGGCGATTTTATTATGTTGTCACATGTCGCAGCGGAAAATAGCGCCATGATGGACAGCTGCCGCAACAGCAACAATAAGCGTGCATTTTGAGAATAGAATGTATGGCTGAGATTGGGATTGGGATTGGGATTGGTATTGGTATTGGGCATATAAAGCAGTAACTGGACACATTAAAATTCAATTGGTTTCTCGTCTACGTGAGACAAAAGACAACAGCACATTTCAATGCATAATTTGTCCATTAAGATAACAGTTTCTTTTGGCCAAATTGAGATTCTCTTCTGTCGAACAGTCAACCTCGGCCTCTGTTTCAGTTTTTAGTTTCAGTTTTTAGATTGAGTATTTTGCTTTTAGTGCAGCCGACGCGACGTCTGTGCCGGAAAGGCATCGCCTCATTAATACACAAAACAATGGCCAAAATACGAGCGTGAAAATGCATAACACTTTGTTGGCTGGGAACAGCGCCAATTTTTGCATTATGCCCAAAATCTGAGTGGCTAAGGAAAACAGTGGCATTCGCGTTGCTAATTGTTGACTCGTGGACGGCAACTATTCATTTAAAATAAGGAAATGTCGATGGATATATCTCAAATAAAATATACTGTTTCTTAAGCAAATAATACAGAGAAGGACTCTTCACTGTCATCGCTTTATCAGACTTAAGAAAACCAATTTATTTGATTTTTAAAATACGTATTTAATTCTTAAAACTATTTAAAAATCATGGCAGAAGTCATTGGGAAATCTCAGCGTTTTAAATCTATTTACCCAACTAATTTAAATTAAGCCCAACAATGCCGGGCGGAGAATCCAAAGAAGGCGTTTTGAGACCCTTCACTGGAGATGTTGGGAATTAAACGCCGAACGAGAGATGTCAAATGGTTGGATCAATTTTTGTTGCAATCGGTAAGAAAGATGATTTGATAAATATAAAATTATAATTAAATGATATGCTTGGGCGTCTGGGTATTCCCCGGAGAGCCGTCTTCGATAAAGCAACATACATTTTTGGCCACACACAAATCGCCTCGTAAATTCTGTTTTGAATTTTGTATTTCTGTTGGCGCCTCCACGCTCCGCTGGCATCCCTGTTAGCATTTAATTAACTAGCTGCTTTCAGGCTGCGTCAATAAATTAATACAAATATCAAGCAGATCGTGCGTCAAATTGATAAAATACGCCCAAATTAGAGCTGCCCCAGCCAAATGCAGCTGGAGAACAATTAACTAAGCCGCCTCAGGCGGATGCTCTGCCAGCGCTGCCGCCAACGCCAATGCAATGCCCCACAGCCTACCCCACTTCCCGTCTCCCCCCCTCACCCATTGCTGGGGCTGTGCCGCACCATTGGTAAAGTTTAAACGGGGTCAAGCGGTTGCATTCCCCGTTTCGTTTTTTACCGAAAATAGCACAGACACACAAATATAATAATATGAAGTGGTTGGAGAGACGGGGGGAGGGTGGTCTGGTGGCTTGCAGGTGGGATGGGGGGTGGCAGAGACAAGGCGCGGCAAGAATATGGAAAAGTGTGCAGCCAAACAGTTGGAGAAAGAGAATTGATAAGTTTTGTGGAGGCTGCTCCAAAAATAGTTGCGCAGTCATCGCTTCATTTCATCCGGCTGCCACGATTTTCCCCACAAAACATTTGTGTTCTGCGGGTTGGGGTAGTTGGGGTGTTGCGATTCGGGGCTTGTGTCTGGTGTCTGGTACTTGGCGGTTGACGCAGCGCGTAATTGCAACATGTCTGCAACACTCATCAAATGCCGCACTAATCCATAATCCATAATTATCAACAACATCGGCATTGGCAGATCTCTCGATGCACGGGAATGAACGGGATGAACGGAACTCCCATGCGATTTGATATCAGCGTGCTTGGCTAGACATGTCCTAACTACGCATAGACTAGCCCCCACACCCATCCCCCCACCATCTTCTCTAATTCGTGCTCCCCTCTTGGACGACCAATTTTAGGCACGCACAGATGCATTCATTGCAGAGGAGACCAGCTGGGAAGTTGAACAGATTGCTGTGCGTCAAAAGATTGTTATTGTTATGCTAGGTCAGCAAAGGTCAGGGTAAAAAATAGTTTATCCTTTCATTCAGTACTCGAACAATGCGAAATGCATAAATCAAACAAAGTGTTGATCCTGTTGGCACCAGATCGATAAGAACGCAAGCAAAATATATCTCAAAGTTTCAAAGTATTTATTTGCCTCATTTCCCATATTTCTTTTGGTAAAAAATATAAAAATCAGTTGTCGAGTAAAATTAAACAATATGCAATTAAAAGCGAACTATAAAGTTTTTATATTTTGATAAACAATTGCTTTCGATTCGGAGACACAAACCACTGCGCTTATTCATACATTAAGCAGAAACAACAACTTTAGTAAAAAGCTAATAATAAGCTTTTAGCTTGTTTCTGCACCCCAACATGGAAAAGCTCGTGCTCGTCTAGCGAGTCTGTTCAGTTGGCTGTGCTGAGCTTTTTCCGTTTTATCATGTGCACAACTCGCGAGGCTTTTAGTATTGAAAGCACAATAGTATTTAAATTGAACAGATAAATATAGATTTGTTGTTTGGCTTACCTGAAAAAATAGTGTAAACGCTACCCATTGATAATATTTTGTGTGCTTTATTGTTAGAGGGCCACGCCCCTGTGAATTGTGAATTCCAGGAAAAGGCACCTCGGAACCTTGCTTTTTCATGAACGCATCCACAACAGTATACGTTGAGTGTATCCAACAATATGTGTTGAGAACATCTTCGGGAATGTCTCTGTGTGTGGACAGAAAAAAAGGAGATTTTTTGTTTGTTTTGGTAAGTTATGTGACGATAAAACGGTTAAATTAAACTCACCTTGTGTGTACACAGTCTATGGGATTTCCTACGTACTGCCGCGTTGTCACAGCAATCGAGAATGTGATCAGTAAAATAACCGTTGCGTTTGTGTGCAGGCGAAAAACAGGTGAATCGATTTTGACATGAGACACCTATTTATCGATGTTGTTGTTATTGTTGTAGTTGTTGTTGTTGTTTTTGTTGATTTATTGAGACGTATGCGAAGAGAGAAAACATTATTATTAAGCGTATTGGCAGGCGGGATGATTTGAGACGGGCGGGTGTTTAAAATCGAAAAGAGTTTCAATGCAAAACTGTAATACAAATTTTGCTAAGTATGTCTGTCTTCATAGTTAGTTGTATTATGTTTTATCTCTTTTTTTCGTATTCTTTTTCCCTTTTTTAATTGTGCTTCATAAGTATTTATCAGTATATGTACATTTACTTATATGGCAGGGATACTCTTTCTTTTGTCTTCTTATTTGCTTTCTTAAAATTAGTGTAACTGACTTACAAATTAACAAGTAGACAGACAGAGAGTGACAGAGAGAGAGAGATACAGATAGAGAGAGAGAGGTGAAAGTTGTCTCCTATACGTACAGGTATTTTAATATATACTCTATCAGGTTTACTTTACTTTGATCTGATCTGATCTGATCTGATCTGAATTGGCCCATCTCGGCCCCATAGCCGCGCCCACTCTGAATAGCCAGTTGTCCAAATGCGATTAGATTACAAATCGTATGAATAATTATATATATATATATATTTAAGAAATCAGATTCTTTTGTAGGCTGCTCAAGTTGGGCGCGCTTATGTGAGCCGGGGGCGGGGGGCTATAAATTAATTGATACAAAATAAATACAATTTTCAATTTGGAGTTGTCGAATTTTTTATTCAGATTTGAAATTTGAATTCTCATGTAAGTATAGTAAGGTGTCACAGCAATTTGTCAATTTCTGGGCTGGCTTTTCTTTATGTATGCAGATGGATATATATTATATTAACGGAAAAGTAAGAAGAAACTGAATAGAACATTAAATCAATTTTGGTGTGAAGTGTGAAACGAATTACGAGTACTTTGACAAGCAATTCAATTCGATTGCTGGGAATGCAAATTTAAGTTTTTTACTAAATGATTGGCGGCCACTGAAGTGAGCAATTTGAGGAGTACCCATTTGATCACAGTAAGTGGGAGACAGCGATATGAAGAGATTAAGAGACAGACAGAGAGTGAGGGAGAGTGTGAGAGAGAGAGAGAGTGGGAGAGAGAGAATGAGAGTGAGAGAGAGGATGAATTAGATTGATAGATTGAGCTATCTTTCTGCTTGATGCTGCACTTCAGATTGGCCACCTTTTGAATGGGGCTGAATGCCAATTGGACTCGAAGTAATTTGTACAAATAATTGAACTGAAATTGGAGTTTGAATTTGAATTTGAATTAAAGTTTGAGTTTATTTTGTTCGTAACGATGACCACTCAATCGATATTTTATAAAATGGATTCACTTTTGACATTCGGCTGACTATGAAAAGTTAAACAAACTTAACGACAAATCCACAAAATCAAAATCAAAAATGTAATGAAAAACTCGTGAAACGGTCTGGTCACCCATGAAATTTCGATAATGGCTCATCAATTTTCTTCAAATTGAATGCACAGATTTTGTGGTGGTGTTTATAATTATTTTTTTTTTTTTTGTGGTTGATAGTTTTGTTAGTTGCTTGTTTTTTTTGGTGGATAAGTGAATTGTGATCGTCATTAGTAAGTATTATAATAAAATTTTGGAGCTTTGCTAATTTGTAGCTGAGGTGAATTGTGAGCTGAGCGGTGGTGAATTCTTGTAGTTCAAATTGCTTGAAAAGTGATCAAAGTCTAACCCGGTGAACGGTGATCGATTAATTGCGATCATGATTGTGATCGTGATCGTGATCATTATCGTGTGAGCGTGGTGTGTGGTGGTGAGTAGTGAAGATAGTGGTGGGTGTGGCGTTATTGGTGGTGTCGTTGTTGGTGGTTGTTGGTGGAACAGTGAGCAACAAAAACGTGTGTGCGACAGCTGAAAGCTGTGCATGTAATTGTGATAAAATTGCGAGAGAAATATACAATATATATATATATATATATATATATATATATATATTATATATATTATGTGTATAAAGAGAGTGAGAGAGAGAGAGAGAGGGTGAGAGTGAGAGTGAGCGTGAGTGTGTTGTACACAGAAATGAACACTTGAAAATAAGAAGTAGAAAAAGAAAATAGAAGTTTACATATCATAGTAAATTTAAGATTGTAGATGGAAATAACTAGATGTATTTGAATTGAATGGAGAAAAATATGTACGAACAGATTTGAAGTTAGGTGTAAATTTTGGTACGTTATTTCTAAATATTACACAATACAAGTTAGAGTGAGACAAACAGACATATATAAATATATATTTACTTTTGGAAATAGAGAGAGAGAGAGAGAGAGAGAGAGAATGAATGAGATCGCAGAGGTCTATATACGGCTATAGGTAAATATTGAAATTCACTTTTCCGCAGTTTGCTCGCTGCTCGAGGGGTCATAGCTTAAGTACTAGTTTTGTTTTGTGTTACAGATCTTATAAATGAGAATATCTAATATTCCATAGACGATCTGTCCTACAAATGGATAAGCATACTTTTCAGCTATATGTCTAGCAGCCCACATCTTGGGTCAGTACCCATACATGAACAGAGGTATTTGGATAATATTAAGTATTTGATATGGTTCAAGCATTTTCTGCTTTCTACTTTCTGCTCAAATTAACAATTTACAATCGAGTTTAGCTTACGGGTTCACTCTTTATTTGGCATTTAGAGTTTGGAGAGGAGTTTTTGAAAATTGTGAATTCGAAAATAACCTTACTTAAAATATTTACAATTGCCATTCGTTAAGCGTGGCTTAAATATATATTCTTTTGTATTTTTTAGATTGTCTTTGTTATTATTGTAGTTTGATACGTATTGATTTCGGTATTTCTGTGTGTGTTTTTGTCGGCCTTGTTGGAAATTTGATGTTGGCTTTGGCTTTGACTTTGGTTAAAATTTACTTTAGTTGAGTGTTACTAGTTGGTTGGTTTTAGCATTTGATATAAGGGAAATACGATTTTAGATGTGTATATTTAGTATATACACACATACATAGATATATAGTTTTGATTTTGGTTTGTTTAAGAGGTAATAAATGGATGGCAGATACATATAAATACATAAGTAAAATACAGAGTGTGGCGTAAAATTATCATTTATAGTTGCTTTATTTTAGCTTTGTCAGTTAACGGTTTTTTTTTTGGTTTTTTTTTTTTTTTTTTTTTGGTAATTGGTATTTTGGTAATTTGGTAATTGGATTAGTTTTGCTTTGGCTGTGGCTTAGCTTGGGTGAGAGTCAGTGATTGCGTGATTTTAGTGACTGCGTGATTGAGAGAGATATAGAGAGATAGAGATAAAGTTACAGTGACATTTTGGTGATTGAGTGAGTGATTGAGATTGAGACTGGGTTGAGAGAGTGAGTAAGTTTATATTGTATAAAACTTGGCGTTTAGTTAATCAATTGTTGTTTATCCAAAAAAATATTGTATATATTTAATTGTGATTTTAGGATTAATTTGATTTTGTCTTGCTTTCCTGTTTCGTTTTTCTTTTATGTTTTCTTTTTTTCTTTTTCTTTGTTTTTGTTTTGTTTTGTTTTCTTTATTTTGATGAGTAAAAAGTGTTGGAGTGGTGCTGTTGTTGCTTGTAGTTGTTGTTGTTGTTGTGGTGTTCTTAACGAGTAAACACGCTGTGATCTGTGATCGTCGCATCCGCTTGCTGAATACGAACGAGTGTTTTTGGCATTACGTTGAATGCCAAGCCATTCCGCAGTGTGACAGATAGAGAGAGAGAGAGAGAGAGAGAGAGAGAGTGACGAGTGGAGAGTGGCGAGTGGCGAGCGACGAGAGTGGAGAGTGAGTGAGTTTGTGAGTGAGTTGGTGAGCGAGTAAGTACGTATATAGTAAATAGGTGATCGTGATCAGCTAACGAGTGAGCGCACGCAGCGAGTGTGTGTGTTGGTATTGGTATTGGTATTGGTATTGGTATTGCTGGTTGTGGTGTTCGTGAGAGTGGCGGATTGTGGATTGTGATTAGTGGATTCTTGAGAGATAGAGACGGAGTTGTGGAAACTAAGCGAAATTGAAAGCAGTTCAAAAGTTGGCTAGTCAGGTCCCAGCAAGTGGACCTTTTTTTTTTTTTTTGTTTTTGAGACGTGATTAACCAAGTGTTCGATTTTAGGTTGCATGTGGAACTATAGCTGTGTGCGGCGTGGTATTATCTTTTTATTGTAATTCATCAAGTGTTATTCTACTTTTTGATTTAATATAATTTTCTAGCTCGTGACTGGTGGTTGGTGTTGGTGTTCCAAAATTTGCATGTTTAAGATTTAACATTTAGCTTTTGCTGTTGTTTGTTGTTTTATCGTGTTTTGTTTGCTTGTTTTTCTTTTTCTTTTTTTTTTTTCTTTTGCATTTGCATTTAATTAGGTAATTTGGTTTTGATTGTTTATTGATTTTGTGTGATTTGTGATTTTGGTGAGAGCCAGTTAACATTTTCGTCACAATTTGTTAAAAAAGAAACATTCTTATTTTTGGTTTATGTTTCAGTATTTTTTTTTTGTTTTTTTTTTTTGGGTGAGGGTTGGGTTCAAATTAATTTGAATTTTTTTTTTATAGTACTTTGATTAATTTGTCGATATTTTATGTGAATAGTTTAGATGGTTTAGTTTCAGTTTTTCTATGTTCAATGTAGTAAGCACATTCGAGGGCGCACTGTAGTAGTAGTAGTAGTAGTAGTAGTAGAAGTAGTATATATTAGAGAAACGAGAACGATGATCAAGATGATTGAAAGTGTCTTTGGTAAACAAAGGCGTTAAATATCAATATAAATATTAACAAATTTAACTAAATAACAACAACAATCGAATAAAGAAAACAATGCTCAGAAATTGGCTACATAAAAAACAAACAAAATGAAACGAAACAACAAAAAAAAAAAACCAATTGCAATGAAATGAAGCAACGGGCAAAGCAACGCAACGCAAAGCCAACCCGCACCAAAGTGAATACAGCAGGTCCCCGGGTCCCGAATATTCCCATACCCATATATATATATATATATATATATATGAATGTATATACATATAGCCCAGACCACTCGCTACTGTGCATATGTGTGTGTGTGTGTGTGTGTGTGTGTGTGTGTTTGAGTGTGTAATAAGCATCATGTGAGTGAGCCTGGACTGAGTGACTTACTCTTACGGGCTGATTAACAAAATGCCTTTTCCCCCCCGCCAACTGACTGCAATGGTTGTGCGACTGACTGACTTATGCCCAGTAACCAGTAAACCCAGTAAACAGTAACCAGTAAACAGTAAACAGTAACCAGTAACAATAACAATGAATTTTATGGCCGCACTCCTGGTAAACTAGGAAACTGCTGCGACTGCTTCAGTTGCTGTTGCTGTTGCTGTTGCTGTTGCTGCTACTAGTACGAGGCAATAACTGGCACTGGTTGTCCAGGACAGAGACAGACAGAAACAGACAGAGAGAGAGAGAGAGGAGTAGCTCGTTTCTGCTATTAGAAGAACATTGCCAATATATTTGGGCAATAAAAATAAGCATCGTTACAATACGGCTCGCTGGCTTAGATGCTGCGCTCGTTGCTCGAGTGTCCTGTGAGTCCCTTAAGCGTCATACATATTGTTGCCGCTTCCTGTTGTTATTATCGTCAATGTTGGCTGTGCTTGCCACTTACGCCTCATTAGGATGCTTCTAAGAACTCTTGCAGCAATTCAATAATAAATTAAAGTCAAGCGCCAACAGACAAGTGGATAGAAATGGTGAGTAACGGATAAGGAGCACTGAATAACTGGTAATAAGTCGAAGTTTCATTTCTTCTAAGTGATTGCATTTGATTTTGAATCTAAGGAGCAGCCCAAGCACTCTTGCAATCTCAAATCTTCAATCAAAAATTGAAAGAAATGAAAAGTTCCAAGTGCCAACTGACAAGTGGAGAGTGAAGTGAACTGAAGTGTGGCGAGTAACGGAGGACATTTAGCGAATGACTAGTAACGAGTAGAAATTATATTTGATTTCTTTTGATTTGATTTGAAATCTGGAGACATCTCAGCACAGCCATAATTTGAAACTCAAACAAAAATCGTATGTATTTGAAATGACGTTAGAAAAGTTGCTTTGAGTGTGCGTGTGTTTGTGTGTGTGTGTGTGTGTGTGTGTGTGTGTGTCATGTGCGTGTGTCTGTGTGCGTATTTGAAAGATAAATAGAGACTGAGAATTTCGAGCAACAAACTTGGATTAGCAGTATTAGGGCGCAAGCACTTGCTTCTTTCTTAGCTATAACGAGTAGTAACGATTTTGTATACAATTATTACGAGTATTTATGCAAAACATTTACATTTAATGATTTATAGATACATATGTATACATCAATTCAATTTCAACATTAATACATAGCTTGGTTAGTTATATACATATATAAACATATATTCATATATATCTATATATATATATATATATATATATAGAGGTCCCATCGATCACTGCTATTGATAACCGAGTTTGTTTGTGTTACCAAAATCGAAATCGATTTCTCATCAAGAGTTTTGTTTCTTTTTTTTTTTTTTGTCGCATCGTTTTATAATGTGGATGATATGAGTGGTTTTTTTTTTTTGGGACTGTAACCTTTTTGATTCACATTAATTAAATCGATTCGAAAGTACGTAGCAAATGAATATAACTGTACATAATATATATATATATATTTGTTATATTTGTATTATCCCCCAAAAGTAAGGAACATTTCCCGACTTGGGATATTGCGTCATACGAAACTCATGCGTTAATTCAAAAGTGCTCAAAACGGAGAACAAAAAAAAAAGCCACACAAAAAAATTTATATTTTATAAAATTGTTGTGGGTTCTCAGAAGCAAAAACCCATTTAAAATGTTGTTCGCAAAAGGGGAGCTACAATTATGGAGAGAGCTATTTACAAATTACTCGTGCGTATGTGTGTGTGTGTGTATGTGTGTGTGTGATTGTGTGTGTCTGATTGTGTGCTGTCATTACATTTTTTAATTTATGGAAGTTGTTATGTCAGTATTATTGATAGTTCCGAGATCCGTGACTTGCGTACCGAGACAATTGATTTATATTATGTGGCTACAATTACTACAAAGTGGCAGACATAGACCAATTGACTTATTATGTGGCTACGATTACTACAAAGTGGCAGTGATTGACCAAAGTGTGGCATGCACCCTGGGGTTCCTTGCAAAAATTCAATCAAAAGCAATGACGATTTCTTTTTGCAGGCAATTTTATAAAATTGCCCAGCTGCAGACAATTTATATTGCAAGCAATTGTTATCGAGCAAAGACAGCAGAAGTGCCTATCGATTGGTTTGGGGATAGATTAAAGATAAATATTGATATTGATATTGATATTTATATTATTATTATTATTATTATTATTATTGGGTGTAAGTGTAGGTGTAGAGGCATAATTATAGGTAGTTAGTATATATACAAGATACAAATTACGGTTTACAAAATACTAGTTACGATTTACAGTTACAGTTAGCATTGTGTCATTTGGTGTTGTTCAAAAGTAATTGGTTGCCCGTTGCAAGGATTCATTTTGTGGTTACTTGTGATGGGAGTGTTGGGAGAGGGGCAAGGGTGTGTGTGTTGGTGGGGGGTGAGCAAGGGTGTGTGACTGTGTATAATAAAAATAATTGTATAAATATTGTATTTAAGTATATAGAACAGTAGCTGTTAAGCATAGTATATGTATAGTAGTATATAGTATATAAAGTATTGTTATTGGTATTAGTATTGGTATTGGCATTGGTATTAGTATTGGTAAGTGATAGGTGTTGGTTAGTATATATGTTAGTTATACTGTTTATGTATTTTGCATTTTGTTTTTGGCATACATTGAATTTCGTTGAACAGTGTGATATTTGTTACTCTTTTGGACTTATCGAAATTTCAAAATAAAAACAATAAACATCTCGAAACTGACTGACAAAACATTAAAAACTCTGATTTGCCGTGTTTTTTCTTTCTTTTCTTTTCTTTATTATTTTATTTATTTTTTTATTTTTTTTTTTTTGGTTTTTTTTGTTGACTTGAGTTGAGTTGAGCTTAACAGGTTCTCATTGCTGATTGATTCATTGCTGATTTGATTCAGTGTGGATCAGCTGCTGATTCTACGATTCTACGATATGAGGATTGGGGGAAAGAATTGCTCGATTGCCAACATATATGCTGCCTGTCCGTTTGCTTTGGTAATTGAGTATATTTATTGGATTTGCTTTTCGTTTTGCTTTTACGTTTTGTTAACCAAATTTAATACAAATAATTTACACACACAAACACGCACACACACACACACACAAAAACATTGAAATTAGCATTTTGTGAGAAGAAGAGAGTTTAGGGTGTGGTGGGTGGCTGGGTGGTTGGTTGGCTGAGGGGGGGGGGGGGGGTTGGAGGGGGAATATGTCAAAAGGATCTTGTGGATAGTTAGTGGGTTCATTATATATTTGGTGTGATGGTGTTTGGGTTCTTCTGGCTGGTATTCAAAAATAAAGCGTTTCCATTGCAAAATTACCAGTCGCTGTCAGCGGTGGCAGACAAAAAGAATACAGTTGCATACTTCTTGGCGTGGCGCCACTTGAACTGCTCGTATAGTATGTATTTTTAGTATTATGCTTCGAGTATATCTTAATTACGTTTATTATATTTTGTATTGTTATTATTATGATTAATATAGTTTTTTTTGGTTTGTTTTTGTTTTGGGTTCAGCTTCAGTTTGGCATTTCTTTTGATAAAAATTCTTCACATATTGTTTGCTTTCGGTTTTCTTAAGTTCTTTTTGCTTTCGATCAATTCAAAATTGCACATTTTCAACAACATCAACAACGACAACTACTTTTTGGTATTATGAATAATAATTATTGTTATTGTTATTTTGTTCATTTAGAGATATATGTATATAAATAAATATAAATATATATATATATATATATATATATGTCTATGTATATATATAAATATATATGTGTATGATATATATAATTGATTAGATATATAGCATACGTATATATGTACAAATATGTATATATACTTATATATATTTATATATATAGAGATCTGTAAGAACGAGTATATAGTACGAGTATTTGTGTAATATGCGTTATATATAAATATATATAGATATATGATAGTGGTTGCTTATCTGCATTATCCGCACGCATAGTTATCGATAGCTATCGATAGTTATAGCATCGCTTACGTTGCGCATAGAGCATTGGAAATGAAAATCAAACGAGTACATTTATCAATAATTAATATTAGGTAAATTAAAATCCAGCATCAAATATCAACAAATTAACCAATGATAACTGAAGACATTTAACATACACAGTACTTCGACAAGATTACAATGCACAATATATATTAAGTTTACAGTTAACAGTTAAGGCATTTGGAATAGTGGTATGATTATTTAGTGTTCAATATTTTGGTATAGATATGAGTTAATGTTATTGTTATTGTTGGATAATAACGCATACGAATTCACATACACATACACGTAAACATACACCTACACCTACACATACACATACACATATACATACACATACATATATACATATACAAACACATATACATACACACACATACACATACACATATACACATACACATACACATACACATACACATACACATACACATATACACATACACATATACATACACATACACATACACACATACACATACACATACACATACACATACACATACACATATACGTTCATATACACTTGCACATATACATTCACAGAAACAAACACATACCCTATCTGTATAAATACATATATGCGTACGTAGTTATCGGTTATCGATTAATTCTAGTACATACCACATGTGAAGCATGCGCTGCGAAAAATGCAGCTGGAGTCCTATTTTTAGCATTCGATAGCTGCAGAAGTTTGTATCATTCCATATATAACTCAGACACGATATTTGTATGCATGTGTGTATGTATGTATGTATGAAGGATGTCGGATCTGATATGTATGCGTGTATATGATACATGTAGATATATACTACATGTGTAAGCTGCTTAATCGATAGGTTAAATTTAGACTTGATATATATATATATATATATATATAGATAAGATACGTAGGTGTAGTTACATATATCATACATACATATGCCGTGTGATTTAATTGATTATTGTATGCGTTACGAATACGAATACGGATACGGATACGGATACGAATACGAGTACGGCTATGAATACGAATACGGTTATGGTTAAGTTTGGTTTATCTGCCGTGTACACTTTACGCTACTCAAAGCGTCGATAACGAACAGAAAAGGAACATAAAAAAGAGGCTTCAATTCTTTCATACGGATTACGATTATACTTAGATACTCTGGTTGGTTAGACACGTGCAATTTGCTCTTAACTACGAAAGGACAACGGAACTAAGAAGAAGAAGAAGAAGATGTCGAAAACAAAGGAATAACAAAATACGCAACAGAAAATCTGTAGACTGCAGTCAGGATATGTACTAAACAAAATTGCAAAGCATTTTGCTTCTCGTCCTTCTTTCATTACTGTCATTAATATTCAATTTTTCTTTTTTTTTTTTTTTTTTTTTTGTGTTTTTTGTTATTTGTTTTTCGATTTGGTCGAGGCCTTTAGCCAACTGCTATATAGGTGTGCACTAGTGGGGTTAGGCGGAGTTTTGGATGGTGGTTCAGTGTAAAGTTCTTGAATGGAAAATTCATAACCAAATATTAAAGAGGAACTCAACAAAACAGAAACAAAGAACCTGCAACCAATTGTGGGCATCATAATTATGGTTCGTATATAACTATTAATAATCAAAACTTAAAACAACTTCGTTTTTTTTTTTTTTTTTGCAAGAAAAGGCAGACAGAGAGAGAGAGAAAGCGAGAGAGAGAAAGAGAGAGAGAGGTACAGAGAGAGAGGGGCAATGATCCCTGTTGAGTTTTGCTGAATTTCAAGTTCCTTTAATGTGTTTTGTCTTATTGTTGTGTTTATAATTTTATCTATATTTTTGGGGTTTTTTTTTTTTGTTTTTTTTTTTTGGCAAAATATTTACACAGAACAACATATACGCGGCAATAGAGCTATTTAGGGGCTAATGCTGTTTGTGAATCGATTTGTTGGACTTGCAGTCATACTTATCGCAGCTTTTATTCTTGTTATATGTATAATGTAAATTGTACTTTTGATGGTTTCACTTAGTTGATACGCATAAATAGTCATCGTTATTGATATATGTGGAAAATTATATAGTATATGTATGTAATAGAAATTAAATGAAAAGAAACTCCGCTGATTTTGCTTGTTTTTTGTTTGTTTGTTTTCTCTTTTTCTTTTTGGGCCAGTTATCAATACTTATGTTTGCTTTATAAATATGAATATAAGATATTCATATTGTTCAGTTATCATCATTCAATGGAGGTACGCGCAACACATTACTATACTTTTACAAAGTAGTTTAGTACAGATACTTGGGTGTGTGTGTGTGTTTGTGTGTGTGGCTTTGTGTCTATTGCATATAATGGAGACATATATATATATATATATACCATATAATATATATATAGAGAGAGAGAGAGAGAGAGAGAGAGATAGTTAGATATATAGACAGTCAGAGTCGGTGATGAGAGGTTCCTGACTTGGCTGGGTTGCTCTCATAATTATAGGCATGTAGTTTGTATTAAATTTGATTATTATCGGTTTTTAATTTGATTATATTGAGTTATAAATGTGTTGCATATTTATTGAATCATTATTTTTGAATGGTTTTTGTTGAGGTTTACATTTTATGATCTTTGATTTTTCGTAGACAGCATATTTTTGGTAGCAGGCGAGCAATCAGTTATCGTTATCGTTGGTTTCTCACGTGAAATGTTGCTTTTGATAAAATATCGATTTATGTTTACGCTTCAATGAATTGCAAAGAATTTGCATCCCCTGTTTTGTTTATTTGCATTTTCTGTATTTCTGTATTTCTGTATTTCTGTTTTCTTTTGCTGTTTTCTGTTTTAAATCGCTTGTGTTGATCGCGCTCATGTTTTCCGACTATAAAAAAGAAACTCAAAAACCAAATGAGAGAGAAGCGACAAAGCTAAAAAACGAATCAAAAATAAAATGCAAAATATAACTCAAATGCTTGCCTCATTTAGCGTTGGGTAAACGGTCGATCGGCAGTTCAAAAACATAATTTAAATACAAAACGATAACTATTTGAAAATTGCAGCTAATAATATCTGAACTACAATATTTGCAATTATTTACTTAATTATGAAAATAAACGCATTTGTAGAGTGTGATAAACAGTTGGAAAGATATATAGAAATTGAGATAGAGAGAAACAGATGGATAGTTAGAGACAGAGAGAGAGAGAGAGAGAGAGATCGAGAGAGAGATTGAGGGATAGAGAGAGAGAGAGAGAGAGATAGAGGTAGAGTCAGAGATGAACTTTGGATAGCTGGATTAAATTTGAGGACATTTCTTGCTTTTAAAGGATAGTTAATGACTATAATTGTTTGTTTTGTAATTACCATTTTCTATCACTTTGCGTTTGGGGGGATGGCACCGCGGGCACCAACCAACCCTCTTAGTGCACGCGGTGGGCGGTGGTGGGCGTGGCACGCACACACACGCACGACGCACGCACGCAAAACAGAACAGTAGTTGCCTGAGTGTAAGATTTTGACGGTTACAGGTACAGTATGCCTTTACAGATACTCTTTACTTTTACTGTGACTGTTACTGTTACTGTTACTGTTAATGTAAATGTGCTGTTGCTGTTGCTGCTGCTGTTAATGTAACTGTTAACTGGTTATACAGTTGTTTTATTTTGATTTTGATTGATTTTTTGATGGATTTCGGTTATTTTGATTACACGCTGATGAATTTGATTATGTTTGTCATTAATCGATGCTCGATTATGGATTATTTGATTATCGATTTACGGCTATCGGTTATCAGAATTATCGTCTATCGATTTTTGATCTCGATTTTGATTCAGTCGCACAAGCTAAGGCCACTTTGTTAGTCGCCCTGTGTATTGGTTTACGTTTACGCGATTCGCGCGTCACGTCACGTCTCGTTACGTTACTTTGCGTTACGTTGCGTTACGTCAGTTCATGTAGTTAATAATTGTTATACAATAGGTATATATATGGCCTATATACACATAGTACATACGAGTTATCACAGTTGATCATCGATCATTGTTTATTCTCTTATCGTTTGCTTCTCATTTTCTTGCTTTTGTTTATGTTTTTGTTTTTGTTTTTGATTTTGTTTTTGCTTTTGCTTTTGTTATTGCTTTTGCTTTTGCTGTCCTTTGGCAGCATCTGCCCACAATTCGCTGCACTCTCAACTGTCTATCGTTGTCCTTGTGGCATTCGCTGGCTTCATCTTCAGATTCAGATGCAGTTTCTCTCTTTGGTACAGTCGTCTCTGGCTCTGGCTATGGCTCTGGGTCTGGCTTAGGCTCTGGCTTTGGCTCTCTGGCTGGAGCGCACCTCTTGCTGACTTGTTGGCCAGTCTTGAAATTGAACTCAGGGCTTTTGCTTCTGCTTCTGCTTCTTCTTGCTGTTCTTCTCCCAATGCTGCTGCTGCTGCTGCTGCTGCTTTCTCTTCTTCTACAGCGACTCCAGCTGACTGATGTGGGCGTCGCTCTCTTGTCTCATTTACTGTTACAGTTGCAGTTGCAGTATCTGTTGCAGTTGCTGTTGCTGTTGTTGTTGTTGTTGTTGTTGTTTTTATTGTTGCATTTATATTGGTTGCACCCGCATCGCGGGTCGTCATCGGCGTCGTTGACACAACTGCCGCGTTCGCATCGTTAACCAGGCTAAGAGTCGCTTCGTAGCCACTGTCGCTGTCGTTGCTGTAGTCCACCTTCATATTACCAATGGTAATTGTGGTTGTTATCATTGTTAAATTGGTTTTTATTTTTTTTTTTTAATATTTGCTTGGGAATTATACAAAGTATGTTTGCATATGTAAAAACTTTTGTATGTGCTGCAATTCGATTTGATTGGGTTTTGGGTTTCATGGGTCGAAAGCAATTTGTGCCCCCGCCCACTATGCGTATACGTATTGTTGTACAAGTATGTGTTTTCATAAATCATAAGCCTATGTGCTGAACACCAACAAACACACACATACAGGTACACATATACACACACACACAAAGACTTAGACTTTAACGCAGATAAGAGGCATAGGCAGATAACACAAAAGATAATTTAATATCTACTATAATACAAATTTGGCAATTTTAGGTTAATTTTTAAGAGTGTGTGTGTGTTTTTTTTTTTTTTTTTTAATAATTACAAACAACAATTCGAGACAAAAATATTATTAAAATATGAGATAATTGTGGACATTTAATACACAATACACAGCCAATCAATAATTTAAGGGGTAACAACAACAATCATGAGTAGAACACAAATCTAGACAAATAGGCATAAATCGTATACTTGATTTTGTATTTGTGTCTGTATTTGTATAAAGATTGAGAGAGAGAGAGCGAGAGATAGAGAGAGAGCGAGAGAGAGAGAGAGAGAGAAGACATTTGGGTGTTTGTTTCTCTGTTTGTGTAACTTGTGTGTTTGAGTATTAAACAAGAGACATAAAGAAAAAAAAATACATATTTATGTTATATATATATTTATATATATTTTTACATATATATATATAAATATGTATATAGAAAGAGAGAGAGAAAAATGGCCATGGTTGCCTGAATCTGAATCTGAATCTGAATGGGATGGCGAATGGACAATGGTTATTAGATGGACTATGGTTATGGACAATGGACAATGGACAATGTGCAAAATGGGCAATGGGCAATGGGCAATGGGCAAGTGGTCGTCTATTAAGATGGTGGCCCGCTTTTAGGCCATACTTTTTGTATGCAGTTGTTGTTGTTGTTGCTCAACACGCGTTTTTCTTTATTTTATTTTTTTGTGTCTTTGTTTTTTTTTTTTTTTTTGACGGTCGTTTCATTCATTTTCTAGTTTTTATGTCTGTCTTTTGTTACATTTTTGTCGTTTTCACTGCCATTTATTTAAATCCTTTTGTGAAGCATACAAATATTTTTGTTTTTTTGTTTTTTTCTTGTCTCCTGCTTTGTTCAAACAGAGCAACGATGAAGTCTATGTTAAAGCTATTTTTGAGTTATATATGTATTTATATATTTATTTGTAATTATTTTTGCAAAATTAGTTTCAATGCTTTAATCCACACGCTCACTCGCTCGCTATTTGTAATCACATCTGGAAATGTTTTGGATGATCAGAGGCATACAAGAGATCATCTTGCTATGGAGTTGATGAGTTGAAAATCGATGGGACAATTTACTTGAAAGATGGTATCGTATGGAAGACATGCAAGTTGTAGCTCAGCTTCTGCTTGAAGGTTGTTCATTTATAATTTTACTCATTTATAATGATTATTGATATTTAAATTCATATTCATATTCATATTCATATTGATTGATCTTTGCTTGCTTGGTGTTATCATTCGTAATTTACGCTATTTTGTATAACATATGTATATTATAAGTGCCTAATAATAATTGAAAATATTATTGAACAAAAAAAAAAAAAATTATGAGAATATATCTTTGTTGATTTGTTATGTTTGTGTTTTTTCTTGGAGCAGAGAAATGATCGATTCTAATATGTTATATTTGAATTCTCGTTGTTGTTGTTGTGCATCGCTCAGAGTCGGATGATTTTCAATTGACGGTGATATATATATTTTTGTTTTGTTTTGTTTTGGTTTTTTTTTTTTTATCATTATTTGTTGTTGTTTTGTTTTGTTGTTGTTAAAATTACATGGATGGTAAGTCAGAGACATGGAGTTGTCATATAGTGTAAAATACATTGACGTAAACAATTATTGTTGTATTGTATATTTTTGTTTATAAGTTTAGGTTTTTTTTTTTTGTTTTTTTTTTTTTTACGTTTACAAAAGATAGTAGTAGAAGTAGTAATAAGTAAGATAGTAGCAGATAGTAGTTACATAATTATTTTTGTTTGTTGTATATTGTTTTTTTTTTTTTTTTTTTTTTTGGTTTTTTTTTTTTGTTTAGATCGTTTTGCGTTTCGATTTGAGTTTGGGTTCGAATCGAATGGAAATCGAATCAACATTTAGTTTCGAGTAAAAATAGTACGTATGGTAAAACAAGAACCAAAATATGCCGGAATAAAAATAGAGCAAGTTGATATGGATTAGTACAGTTGTTAAAATGGAAACAGTTGACACTTACCGATGATCTACTCACTTGCATAAACGCATAAACGCCTCGTAAAAACTCCATATTTTGTTGCTCTTGAGAACCCTTTTTCGCTGTTCTTTGTGCCCGACTTATATATTGCTTGACGGTGTCGGCGACCAAATGCGGCTTTAGTTTTCGCGATAGAACGCTGCAAAGAGACAATAGAAATGACAACTTAGAAATGTCAGCAGAGCACAGATTTAAAACTGAAGACACACAATTCTATCTACATATGTATGTATTCTATGTATGTATGTATGTATGTATTGTATGTATTTATGTGTATATTTATGTATGTCGTGGACAGACTCGAGCACTCTTAAAAATGTAAACCGAATCAGGGGCCAACTGCGGCCTGGCTAATTGTCACTTGACGTGGTGCCTAAACGGAAACACTTTTGTGTACTTAGTCAAATGCCTTTGTGCTAATTGGCCGCACTCAGCGTCCATCTCCTGCCTCCCAACCAGCACCAGCCCTGCCCCACGTAGAGCACCGTTCACCCGCGGCACCCTTGCCATCAACACACACAGCATTTATGTGTTGTGTTTGTGCTCGTTCTGAAGTTCATGAAATATGCGCAAAGGCCAAACACACACCCACACACACACCCACACACATGCACATGCACATGCACACACACAGCTAAGGGGATACACTGAAAAAAGTAAGATTTCTATAAGTAAACCAAGTACAAAATGTTAGCACTGAAACCAAAATTCTTATTTCATTAATGCTGTTTTTTCCAACATTATACAAAATAATAATTCAGGTTTATATCCGATTACAGACAAATGTTTTTCAATTATCTCAATTTAAAATTTAACTCTCATTTTCTTGGCTTTATTTGAATATATTAATTCCCTCAATTGCCAAAGACATTATACGCTTTAAATGAATTTAGTGATGTCTTTTTGTTTAAGTGTAAAGGCCAGAAAATGTCTATGCCAATTGTGTTGTCGTGTGTCAGTTGTTGGCTGTAAGGCTCAAATCGCTGGCTAATAGAAATGCCGCGCTGACGCCTTCACGCACTTGTGACAGCGTCAATTGGCAAATTGACGCCGTAGATTACGCTTATCGTTTAATTGCTCTAAGCAACAGGAACCGCATGCACACCCTCAAACAAACACTCACACAACCACACACACACCCACACACACGCAAAGAGTTTGGTTTGCTTGAGTTCTACTCGCTAAGCTTTTAAGCCGTGACTAACACACCAGAGCAAAGCAGTTAGAACTCTGTCGCTTATTAGCCATCTTGAGTGGGGCCAACAAATGTATACACACTGCGATTCCTTTGGGCCAACAGTCACGCAACCAGGCAATACACGTGTAACGTTTATGTAACACGAACATTCAGTGAGAAAAATATTTTCAATTCACGAAATGCTCAGCGTAATTTTGTAAATTAACCAGGCATCATTAGTCATTTGTGGCCCAAATAAGACCAAGAGAAGGAGCTGGAAAGAAGGTCAGTTAATCTTAAACTTTATCTTAAGGATAAACTATGCCTATATGCAATCGGGCATTTCATGGCATAAGTCTAGCTAAATGTGTCTGTCTATAGGAAAGTGTTAATTGCTAATTGAGTTCAAAGTTCAAAGTGATATCCGGATAAGGAGCAAGGAGTAACCATGATATTTTTTAGTAATTCGACGTATTAATTTAAGTTGATATGTTATAAGTAATTTCTCAGTTAAAGTATCAAATAAATATTTCAATTTATATCCAAAACGAAGCGACAAAAAAAAATAATTAAATACTGCGACTTGTTTGGGTTGTTGTATCTGTTTGCCGATTTTGCTGTTAGCAGTTGTCGTTTGCAGATTTCGATCTTTAAAAAAAAAAATCGTTTTCAAATTAAATATGCTGGCATTTCAACCACCAAACACCAACCACAGCATCGGTAACCAAATACAAATACAAATAGGAATATAAATATATATGTATATATATATATATATATATATATATATATATATACCAAAATACGTAAAGAGGAATGAAAACATTTATCTTGATTTTCACGCTGTCAGCAACAACTCAAAAAGGCGACAGCTTGTAAAAAGGTAACAACAACAACAACAACAACAACAACAACAACAGGAATACTCGCGGTGCTTTACTGGAACAAAGTCAATTTCAAGATTTGCTGTTTTTCTTTTTTTTCTCTTCTTGTTTCTCTTCTTACAGTTAAACATTTTTGTTACGCTTGCCGTCCCCAAAACGAAGAAGAAACTTACAAAACAAATCGGGAAACAAAAAAATAAATAAGAAAAACTTCTGAGTGCGGTTTGAACGAAATAATAAATTAAAATCGCGCCCCGCACAAAAGGTCAAGTGATTAAAAAAAAGAAAACAATTCAGAACGCATTCGTGTGCCGCAAAAGGGAGACACGCCTCACAAAAATAAATTCAAAGTATGCCAAGAAATGTCCGTAATGTTTTGCGGTCGGAGATAATTTGCATTTTTTGGTCTTTTAGTTCAGTTATTTGCCAGCGTGGATTTTCATTCAAGTTTCAGTTCATATTGTGGCAATCCAAGTTAATAGATTTAACGCTGCCTGGAAACTGGAGCCTGCATTGCGCACCTGCCCTAAGCAAGTTGCAATCATATTTTCTGGGCTAGGAGTCAGAATTATCTGTGTATTTGCGGACGGAGATACGGCAATTACAGTTATAAACAGCAGAAGGCCTTTAACCCACTTACATGCAACATTCAATTGGGCATAAGCGAAACTTGAATCTCTAATTTACACTACTCCCTCCAAATAGCCTTATGAACTATATAATTACAGTCTTTTTGGGCTCTTGATAAAATAATAAAATGCGTGCTTATTGTTTTAAATAAATGACCAAACTCTTTATTTATTAATGCATTAAAAAGGGGAGAATACAAAATAAAATTGTAAGCTCTTTTCAAGGATTGTCTTGAATGGATGATATGATTTGAAATAACTTTAGTTTAGTAGTGGTAATCCCCCTTGATGATGCCGAGTACAATGGAAATTGAATAGATAGAAGAGGTATTATCAGTCATTATAAAACACATTATGTACGAGCATATCCTTAAGCATCTCTTGGGCTTCCCATATCTTCTCAAATATAACACTGGAGACGCCTCTTTCAGCAATAGTTGAAAAACGATATGTGCTAAAGTTATCCCCGTCCCCCATGTAGGTGATGGAGTTCTTGCGAGGACATACAACTATTTTCGCATAATCGTTAAAATTGAACTGAACAGAACCATTCGTCAAGTGGAGTACAAGCCCAGAAGGTGCGTGAAACCAGGTCTGCAGATGTGGCGGCATCCGATCGGCTGTGATGAAGACATGTTCGGATCCTGTCCTGTGCGCATTACTGGTCAAACAGGAACTCAGTTGATTCAATTCTTTCACCATACCTTTGCCGAGTTTCTTCCTTTCCATGACGATCCCTTCGCCCTTCCTGTTAATTAAATACACATAATCGTTATTGGGAAAGAGTATTAGCTTTGAGCTATTTTTGAACTTAATTCCGATGCTCTCATCGCACAGCATGTAGCCATAGCTAACGCCAAAGCCGGACGTTTTACTCCAGTAGACCCAACTCAATACCCAGAAAGGCGGGCGGGCATCTGGATCGGTATTCGCGTCATCCGGATTGTGCTCCAATAAGAGAGGATTACTATAGATGAGATTGGTCAGCTGCTGATACAGACTTTCAATGTCGCTGCGAGAGTTCGTCGGGTAGGTGGAATTCAGGAGGGTACCATCCGTCAACGGGTTGGGTTGATTGAGATTCAGGATGGTGTCAATGTCCGGCGCCATCGTTAGGCAAGAGATGGGCAATGAGAGTGGTAACGGCATCGCCTTAAGGAACTGAAAGTTCAACAGCTGTTCACTTGTTGGCCGAATAGCTTTGTTCAGCTGCAGCATGGCACAGACCATTTCCAAGGCCGGTTGGCTCACGAAGTCTGGCTTCCAGTATTTGCATTTCTTGATTTTCGAGGAAGTCCTATCCACTGTTGTTGCGGTGAATGGCGTCCGACCCACCAGCAACGCATACATGATGCAGCCGGTCGACCAGATGTCCACCCCAAACGAGTAACCCTTCCCGTCCAGAATCTCAGGTGCCATATAATCTGGAGAGCCACACTCGGTTTTCTTGAGTTGACCGTTGTAATAGATACGCGTTGCCATACCAAAGTCACCGATTTTCACCTGCAACTTTTCGTCGAGAAACAGGTTGGCCAACTTAAGATCGCGATGAATGATTTTATGGTCATGCAGATACTTCACACCCCGTAATATCTGCCTTAGATAATAGCCGGTCTCGAACTCCGTAATTTGTTTACGCTGCATTTGCTCCATCGAACGATTCTGGCACAGCTCCAGCACAATATAAATGTTCTGCACATCCTCAAAGGTACTGAACATTTGGACAATGTTTGGATGATTTAGGCAGCGATGAATGAGTATTTCCTTGCAAGTCTCCTTCTCTGATTGACTTCTTTTTTTCATCTTATTGGGCAAGAATTTCACTGCGAACAATTCGCTTGTCTGCACATCCACCATCTTGTAGCATTTGCCAAAGCTACCATTTCCCAAAAAGCCCATTTGCCTGTAAGTCTTATTTTGACCGGCGTCGAACAGATAATCTGGGTTCTGGTTTTCGGATGCTGCATCCATTTTTTTTTTGCTTGGGTGCACAACCACTTCGATTTATATACTTATTGCTTATTGCTTAAGAAACAAGCAAAAACCAAGCTGCACAAGTTACTGGCGAAACGCTGCGAAACAGTTTGTTTTATTTAAATGCTTTTCGTGTTTTTGGTCAGCATTAAAATACACACGAAACGAAATTTTTAATAATTGTTAGTGGTGACACTTTTGCCAAAGTAACTTCGATAGAGACGAAAGTTGATTTCAAACATATTTTTTTATATATGGAGATGGTAGTTGTGCTAAAATTAAGTTATGCTAAGCAACACAAAATGTAACTACTAGTAAGTCTGGTAGCCCTTAAAACAATCGATGTAATATCGATGTAATATCGATGTACCGTGAGCGCACTTAATGAAGAGTAGTCGCGCCACGAGCAGAAGAGGTAGACAAGTAAACGCCTTTGAATAAAGAACACGTATATTAACAAATAACTAAATCTGCAGTCTTTAATCCACGGAATTAACCTCAACAAGTTGGGGTATCAAATACAATATTGATATTCTTGTTATTAAATATTATTATTATATTAAATAAAATTAAATATTGCCAACAACAATGAAATGTATCATAATCCAAAGACACAAAGGTGCGGCTACACTGACAGAAAATGTAAGTCCGAATTATCCACGCTTTGTTATATGCCAGCAGGTGGATTATCAGAAACTAAAATTGGATTTGATTTGGCAACATAAAATCCAAATAACCCGCATAAGCCAACTACTCATGGATGATGTTATCTCAGAGCACAAAAACTTGCAGCTCCAAATGAAATAAGAAAATTAACAAAATCATAAAAACTAACATTAATTGACAAACTCATTTTTAAGGCATATGGTTTTTATCTCAAGAGAATTTATTCAATTTCGACTTGGGAATTTTTAAACTAACTCGACAGCTAACCAGCAGAAATCTGAAAATAAAAAACACAATTTAGAGGGACGATTCGACCCTTTCAATGTGCTGCACCCGCGATTATATTCCTTCACAGATAATTGCTCAGGGAATAAAAAATGCACGACTTTTGTATCGAATGAATTTCTAATAAGCACAGGCATCCAGAGAATATTGCTCTATAATTACGATATTATGTTGTATAACCTTTCAGATTTAATGGCTCTTAAGACACACAATACGAAACCAAAGTAAAAGAAAAAACAAAAGCCGGGCGAAGGGGAGGAAGTGCGGACAGCAGGCTAAGGCCAATTGGGGACAGCAAATTATGTTGTATGACATTTTAGATTTTAAAGCGTATAATAAGCTCAATTAGAAGCCAAGCTACAAATAAAAAAGACAAGATTGAGTCAGATAGCTGGAGAGGGCAGCCATTGTTAATGCAAGACTGCATGGGAATATGAAACTAGGAATTGAAAGACTGCATGGACAGACATGGAAAAAGATTAAAAGGTACAATTGAGGCAGCTAATGACTATTTACTAACTACCAACGATAAGTGCCTAGTACCAATTTGAACATTTCCTACATTCGCGAGTGTCTTTCCCATCAGGAATAACAATTTTTTACATTCAAAATTATATATATAATATAAATTTCATGTTTTACCACTAATTTATCGAATTTTGTATCGATGGAATGAAAATTATATAATAATAATGGAAATGAGAAATGTAAAAAATATGCATGAAATTTATATTGTTTAAAATTCAGCACACGGTATACAAATACAGGCGACTTATTCGGAAGATCTACTTCAAGTCTGTTTTCCAAAAAACATACAAAATGCATTTTTCAGTATTGGTTTTTAGTTGCATAGGTGTAATTTACAACTAGCCTTATAACCTATATAATAATAGTCTTTTTGGGCTCTTGATAAAATAATAAAATGCGTGCTTATTGTTTTAAATAAATGACCAAACTCTTTATTTATTAATGCATTAAAAAGGGGAGAATACAAAATAAAATTGTAAGCTCTTTTCGAGGATTGTCTTGAATGGATGATATGATTTGAAATAACTTTAGTTTAGTAGTGGTAATCCCCCTTGATGATGCCGAGTACAATGGAAATTGAATAGATAGAAGAGGTATTATCAGTCATTATAAAACACATTATGTACGAGCATATCCTTAAGCATCTCTTGGGCTTCCCATATCTTCTCAAATATAACACTGGAGACGCCTCTTTCAGCAATAGTTGAAAAACGATATGTGCTAAAGTTATCCCCGTCCCCCATGTAGGTGATGGAGTTCTTGCGAGGACATACAACTATTTTCGCATAATCGTTAAAATTGAACTGAACAGAACCATTCGTCAAGTGGAGTACAAGCCCAGAAGGTGCGTGAAACCAGGTCTGCAGATGTGGCGGCATCCGATCGGCTGTGATGAAGACATGTTCGGATCCTGTCCTGTGCGCATTACTGGTCAAACAGGAACTCAGTTGATTCAATTCTCTCACCATACCTTTGCCGAGTTTCTTCCTTTCCATGACGATCCCTTCGCCCTTCCTGTTAATTAAATACACATAATCGTTATTGGGAAAGAGTATTAGCTTTGAGCTATTTTTGAACTTAATTCCGATGCTCTCATCGCACAGCATGTAGCCATAGCTAACGCCAAAGCCGGACGTTTTACTCCAGTAGACCCAACTCAATACCCAGAAAGGCGGGCGGGCATCTGGATCGGTATTCGCGTCATCCGGATTGTGCTCCAATAAGAGAGGATTCCTATAGATGAGATTGGTCAGCTGCTGATACAGACTTTCAATGTCGCTGCGAGAGTTCGTCGGGTAGGTGGAATTCAGGAGGGTACCATCCGTCAACGGGTTGGGTTGATTGAGATTCAGGATGGTGTCAATGTCCGGCGCCATCGTTAGGCAAGAGATGGGCAATGAGAGTGGTAACGGCATCGCCTTAAGGAACTGAAAGTTCAACAGCTGTTCACTTGTTGGCCGAATAGCTTTGTTCAGCTGCAGCATGGCACAGACCATTTCCAAGGCCGGTTGGCTCACGAAGTCTGGCTTCCAGTATTTGCATTTCTTGATTTTCGAGGAAGTCCTATCCAATGTTGTTGCGGTGAATGGCGTCCGACCCACCAGCAACGCATACATGATGCAGCCGGTCGACCAGATGTCCACCCCAAACGAGTAACCCTTCCCGTCCAGAATCTCAGGTGCCATATAATCTGGAGAGCCACACTCGGTTTTCTTGAGTTGACCGTTGTAATAGATACGCGTTGCCATACCAAAGTCACCGATTTTCACCTGCAACTTTTCGTCGAGAAACAGGTTGGCCAACTTAAGATCGCGATGAATGATTTTATGGTCATGCAGATACTTCACACCCCGTAATATCTGCCTTAGATAATAGCCGGTCTCGAACTCCGTAATTTGTTTACGCTGCATTTGCTCCATCGAACGATTCTGGCACAGCTCCAGCACAATATAAATGTTCTGCACATCCTCAAAGGTACTGAACATTTGGACAATGTTTGGATGATTTAGGCAGCGATGAATGAGTATTTCCTTGCAAGTCTCCTTCTCTGATTGACTTCTTTTTTTCATCTTATTGGGCAAGAATTTCACTGCGAACAATTCGCTTGTCTGCACATCCACCATCTTGTAGCATTTGCCAAAGCTACCATTTCCCAAAAAGCCCATTTGCCTGTAAGTCTTATTTTGACCGGCGTCGAACAGATAATCTGGGTTCTGGTTTTCGGATGCTGCATCCATTTTTTTTTTGCTTGGGTGCACAACCACTTCGATTTATATACTTATTGCTTATTGCTTAAGAAACAAGCAAAAACCAAGCTGCACAAGTTACTGGCGAAACGCTGCGAAACAGTTTGTTTTATTTAAATGCTTTTCGTGTTTTTGGTCAGCATTAAAATACACACGAAACGAAATTTTTAATAATTGTTAGTGGTGACACTTTTGCCAAAGTAACTTCGATAGAGACGAAAGTATGAATAAATAACCTGTGCATGGCCAACCTAGAAAATAGCAAATGGAAACCTATCGAAAAACGATAAATATATACGAGGTGTCTTCAATAAGTATCGCGACTTTTGAATTTTCGCGGGTTCCGTATATTCGAATTTCGATTTTTTTGTGGCGTTATGTTGGTACTCATGTTTCTCACTTATGCCGACAAGCTCGGCCATTTTGAATGTTCACATAATTGTTGACAGCTGCTTTGCTTGCACGTGTTTTGGATCGTCTTTGATTTTTACCTATTCAAAAAAATGGATCAAAGAACCTGTATCAAATTTTGTGTGAAAAACGTAATGAAGTGCGCGGATGCATTCCGAATGTTGACTGTGGCATACGGAGAAGCTACCTTGCACCGAAGCAACGTTTATCGGTGGTACAAAATGTTCTCAGAAGGCCGAGAAGATATGAACGACGAAGAGCGTGCCGGACCCCCGAGCACTTCAGCAACAGACGAAGACGATCCAAAACACGTGCAAGCAAAGCAGCTGTGTGACAGGAACAAAAAGCGCGTAAATCTAACTTGGACTCTTCGAGAGTGCAACTCTCCTTATTTAATACTAAGATTACAATGTTGGGCTTAGATTAATAGGTAAGATTTAAAAAACCAGTTAGACAACCATTTTTCATTGCTAGTCTTATGATTTCGCTTATTGGGCCGAATATAACCAAATTGGCTAAGCAGAAGCGAAACACGAATTTTGCGTTTCCTTCTTCATTTTTTCCCCTTTTTTTTAGCATTTGATTTTGAGATTCACATCCTTTGCAGTCCGGCTTGGCATTGTTATTGCTGGTAATTGGACAACTCTCTGTCACTGTCCGCTGACCCGGCTGATGCTGCTGCTGCTGCTCTTCCTCCTATTACTATTCTTGTCCTTTCCAGTTGCATGCCTCAACGGAACAATTGCTTTGCTGAGGTCTCGCAATAGTTGACTTTTTGGCTGTTTCTTAGTGCATATTTCAGTAACGTGCTCAAATACCTATGAACCTTTAAGTAAGCAGACATGCACACACACACCTACACACACACACACACACACACACACACACACTCGCATACTGATTACACTACAGCAACCACGGTTTTTATTGTCTTTTGCTAGATTTTGCGCAAAGTCCCAAATGAGGACAACGCATTCCTCTCCTCACTCCCTACTCCACACTCACACTCAATTCCATTTAAGTGCTACACTCGCACACACACACACACACACACACACACACACACACACACACACACACACACACACACAGAGTAAGGGAGAAAGTTAAAAGTGAATGAGAGAAAGCGAGGGCTGCTCCGAATTTAACAGCTTAAGCCCAACTATTAAATTTAATTAAAAACTGAGGATTATTTTTCTCATTAAGCATACCTCAAATATTTGTACTCAAATTTGCCACATCGAATATAAAGTATAAAATTAAACAAAACGTTGCTGAGTTGCCAAGGACATTTTATTTAATTATACCAAATAATAAATGAAAACAATAACTAAACAATAAATAATAATATGTTTTCAGTTGCAACTTATTAATTAAATTGAGCACAATGTGTAATTAATTTATAATTGTTCGCTTTGCCCTCGCAAAGCACTTGCTTAGGGCTTCGTGCCACATTCCACATGGGCGACACATGAAAGTTATTACACTTATTATAGAAGAAAATAATTTTATGTGCGTATGCGTGTCTCTCTCTCTCTAACTCTATCTCTCTCTCTCTCTCTCTCTCTCTCTCTCGCTCAACGCTCTAAGTTCTGTTGTTGGCAGCAGCAGCAGCAGCAGAAAAAAAAGAGAAAAAAATTAAAAGCAAAGACTTCATCTGTGTGCGGCTTGCAGCATGTTGATAAGAGCACTCAGGCTGCTGTGTGTGCGACACGTGCAAGCGAGTGTGTGTGTGGGTGTGTGTGTGTGTTTGAATTATGCGCCATACTATATTACGTAATAATGAGTAATAATGATTGCACACACACACACAACTTTATTGATTTCCCACTTTAATGCAAACTACTCGACTCATCCTTATTCTTCTCCCCCAACCCTCCTCCTTGACTGACTTGCTTACAATTTTATTATTTCTAATTTTCACCTTATTATAATCCTTATATGGACATGTCCTAGGAATCAGATGTGGTTCCAGTAATTCAATGCTTATCATTTAACCAGTGCAGGGGAAGTTCTAAATGAAGATTCCCGAATTCTTTTATACATCATTCTAGCTTAGGGAAATGATGATTCCTTAAATTAGAATGCTATATAAAAGAATTCGGGAATCTTCATTTAGAACTTCGTCTTAATTTTACATAAAAAATACAAAAGTTGAAAAAAAATAATATTGGCTTGTCTAGGTGAATGGAGAAGTCAAATCGGGGTTCATCAGTTCTAGGAATGCTACTTAATTTAAATTTTTCTTCATTCCGAAACTAAGTTGATCGCTTCATATTTTATCATTTTTAAAAAAAAAGCAATAAAAAACCCACTTCTCAGTTCTCAGCTGTGAGCGCTTAGTGCTCATCTGTAACCCACTGGTTGACACTCTGACACACACACCACTGCCTCCTCACTCCTCCTCCTCCTGCTCCTCCACCATCCCATCCCATTGCATCTCGCTGTTGCGTTGTCGACATTGTGCAAATGCTGCCCCATTTGTCAGCTGGCACAAATTTGCATAAGCGGTCGGATGACTTATGGTTGTAGTGCCCCTCCCCATGCCAACCCTTCTCAGCTCTCTTTTTTGCCACAAAATGCAAACTTGGCCCCCTTGTCACCGCCTAATCTCACGATCCAAAAATTTTTCTCGTTGAAATTAGCTGTGAAATGCCAGCAGCAGGAGCAGCAGCAGCAGGAGGAGCAGCAGAGGCCGCTAAAGGCGACGGAAATGACATAGAAATGAAACAGAGTAGAGAAACAATGCAAACTACGAGTAATATGTACACAGAGAATGGGTTGAGCCGCAGAGCAGCAGAGGAGCAGGGGAACAGAGAGAAGGGCCCGAGCCAGAGACGAGTCGAGTCGAGTCGAGTCAAGTCGGCTTGGACTGGATTCTGGCATGAGCGATTGAGACACAGTTGGTGGAAACGTGAGCTGGCCGATTATAATATGCCACCAGGCAAGGCAGCTGGCAAGACGAGCCATGGGAGCCAAGGGAGCCAACCGATCCAAAGGAGGCGACCTGCAAACGTTCCACACAGCGATTCACAATGCTGCAGAGTGGCACAAGTTTTAAGCTGACCCATAAGCTCATTTATTATATATATATATATAAGAATGCTTAACTGAATATTCGCCATTTATATTATAGTTTATCTCAGATCCCTGACTGTACTTTAAAGTTAAGGAATGAAGTTTTACCAGCAGAGCTAATGACAAGTCTGATAATACTAATCAATTAAATATATATTTCTATTATAATAATATGTTTATATATTTCTATAAAAAGTTTGGATTAAGATAGATTATTGAGACAAAAATTAAAAATATTTAAATGCAAAAAGCTGATAATTGTTGATGGCAAAAGGGGAAACGAGAATGAGCCAAGCCACAAAATCTGCATACCACCAAAGCGGTGCATGCAACACACCGTGTCTTTACGAGTGCCATAAGAAGAGTAAGAAAATTGCTTTACAAATCGCGTCAGATGTTCGCGTGTTGCCACTTTTCGCCTCTGCCTGCATCCCTCTGCTACTATTACCCCCGTACGTACACAAATATGGTTCAGGTCTAGTGATGATAAACAAAAGCAAAAAAAAAAAAAACTTTAATGGCTCAAAAAAAAAAGGAAAAAATATGAAACGAACGACGCAAAGAGCCATAAAATAAAATAAAATAAAATAACATAAAATAACATAAAGCATGGCATGTAAAAGATAGCTAGAAAGAAAGAAAGAGCCAGCAACACGCACACCCAGTCACACACACACGCACGCTTAAAGGATGACCAAGATGGAGATATGCGGAAAATAGCGTCATCAACATCACGAATGGAGTGGAAAGAAGGAAAGATGAGAAGACGAGAAGATGGGGCTGAAGCACAATGTGTACAGGAGCGCATTCAGCTGCTTGTCGTCATTGTCGTCGTCATTATAAGCATAATCTTTAATAAACGAGTGCGCGCCTGGGAGCAGAGCTGTCCCAGCGGGGATGGGGGCTGTGAAGCGGCGTGCAATGGTCCAGTTTGCCGCGGGCAGCGCTGCTGCAGCGGCCGCTCGATGGTCGATGGTCGATGAGCCAACCCAGACGAGCATAGCAGAAATTCTTATGTAAATACACTGGAAGTATTTTATGCACAGTTATCCGCATGAATTTATTGTATGCTCATATTTTGTAATCTTTTTACAAAACAATTTTCATACGCAATTTGTGCAAATATTTTGTAGGAAAATATAAAAAGAATTTTTGTGTTTTATTTTAGATATTGATTTTGGCTGAGTGTAGGAGTGGGAGAATGGAGTAGCTAGCGTTGAGCAACACTGATGGTTTTTCAAGTGAACGAACTTTTAAATTAATTTAGACAGAAGCAGCGCAGCGCAGCTCTTTAAACTTCTCGCGTCTCGAGCCGGCAACTTGGGAACTTCTGGCTGCGTTTTGGTACTTTACCCAGTCTTAAGGGGTTTTCAGCCTGTTTGCTTGGCCATAGCGCAGCACAGTGGAGCTGAGGAGAGCAGAGTGAAGGACGTTCCATAATGTGTCTACCCAACTCAGCTGCAAGTCTCTGGGCGACGTTTGTTGGCTAAAGGAAACGTAATGTACACTAAATGGATATTTAATTACACTTTGCCCGGCCGGCTGCAGACCAGGCCGGGGCAGGGGCTAAACTGAGCCGAGACTTGCACCTGGCCTCGCACACAGGCTCAGGTGGAGAGCCTTTTCGCTAAATGGTGTGGGCCTATTCCCATTGCTAGGCAGCGCCTTAACTACTTATGAAAAATGCAACAAAAAAGCTGAATCAAACTGCACATAGTGCACAGAAATGTATAATTTATTGGGTTAATGGTTTCGGTTGGTATTAGTGTTGGGGTCGGGGTTGGGGTTCGTGTCGGGATGTTGCCAGGCATATACTAATTGAATTTGTGAGGGGCTCACATTGATTAACAAGAGTTTTGCGCCCACAATCAGAATATTGCATTTAATTCCATCCAAAAGCCATCAGGCAAACATCATCCAAGGTACTTGTATAATCCATTTGCAAATATCCGCTGAGACTTGAGGCATAGCTAGGATATTCATTTGCCTCATGTGGCGTATACAAAATATGTGGTAAATTCTCTAATCGTTGCCTAACAATTTAATTGACACCAACTGCTAGTTTATATATATATATATCTATCTTTATATATAAATGTGTATTTTGGTGTGCATGGAGAGACGAGAGACGCATACGCCCCATGGGACTCCAGCCAACTATCATATTGAAATTGAAAACCTGCAAGTTTCGCAAACTCAAATCACAGATGAATGTTTATTTCATTAGCAATGTGTTGGGCATTGAATTAATTTGACAACTCTGGCCACAATTTTGTCACAATTTATGCAGATTGTTGAAAAGAAAATAAAGTTTGGACAAAAAATACAACATTTATGAAATACTTAATTTCATTATAGCTGTTAAGGATGCCACAAGGCACATTTGGCATTCGCTTAAATCAATCATCTTAACAAAACCCCAATTGAAATGTATGATAGAAAGCCAGCTAAGAAAATAATTTCTCACATAAAGACTTCATCACGGCCAATTGAATGTAATTATATTTGGGCTAAGACTCTGCTTAGCAGATTTAAAGCCAATTCGTGTTCTTCTCTGGCACTTTTGCCGCCGGCAGCTGCTGCTTCGACTATGGAAATGAAGTGCAAGGCTTGCAGACTTTGGTTTATGCTAAGGACTAACTACACATACACATGTGCAAATGGATGGGTGTGTGTGTGTGTGTGTGTGTGTGTGTGTGTGTGACAGTTGTTGGTTGGCAAGTCGCTGCTGATTGTCATTTCAGTAGTCAGTTGGCAGTGACTCAGGAGTCACTGGCAGCAGCCACTTTCCTGCAGAGCCATATATATATATATATATATTTACACAGATGTGTGTATTTAGACAGATACATATGTAAGTTTGTGGATACACGCCTGCAGATAACAAACGCACACACTGCAAGGGGGGAGAGGAAGACAGGCAAAGACATGCAAAGACATGCAAATTGAGGCATTGCGCGTTGCGTTGTCTTCATTGAAAGTTTAAATTCTTTTGTTATTAATATTTGAAAAGTTCTCAGCGATCCAGCAAATTGAAGCGGTCTGTTGTCTGTTGGCCGCGAGAGGGTTGTATAATCAATTTCAATTTATTTATTTTGATTTATTTACTTTCATGCAAGTGCGCAGAACCAACTCGCACTCGAAAGATTTCTTTTGATAAGTGAAAAAGTGTTAATTTGAAAGTTCAAAATATAAAATTCAAGCAGATACTGAAAAACAAGCATCTTTTTGCCAATAAGGGTAATCCAAATGGACGAACATATTTCTTAGGACAATAATAATGCTAGTCAAAAAAAAAAAAGAAGAGTTTTTCCTTTATGAAATATCATTATTCGACCAGAAGACCAAAGATTCTTTATTAGTCAGTCAATTTCAATTCAACATGTTCATTTCACAATTTACCATAATCAGAATTCAAATTTTCCAAATGTCTGCTCAACATTTAAATCTCAATCCTTGCTTTTTATCATATTTGCAGTAAGGATTTTTTTCAGTATAAATAATACTGAAATTGCTTAATTAAATAAAATGGTTTTTACTTTTGATTGTGCTATACACATAAACTTTTAGTACTACCCTCGATTAGTATTTGCGTATTTGTCTTCAGAGTTGCGTCAACAACTGCAGCGCATTGCGCCACCAAGTTATATGTATACACACAAGTATGTGTGTGTGTGTGTGTGTATTCACATGCTTACATGTCATACAAGCATAAGAAAATATTTGCAGTATTATTTTTCTTTTTTTTTATCTACATCCACTTCTCAACTTCTATGTACTTTTGTTTGGTTTTTTTTTTTGTTTTCTGCCTGCTGCTTACTTTCTTTTTTACTCTCCCTCTCCCTCTCCCTCTCTTTCTCGTTGTGTTTCTTTTAGTTTTGTGTCTCTTCTCCCCCCCTTTGAATGTTAGAGCACTTTATGCGCCAGCTACACGCGTTTGTTTTGCAACTTATTTGCACACATAAATGCAGATGTATGTTTGAGAAAAGGAGTTGCAGCAGCGCCAAATTTGCATAGAAAAAGCATTAGGAGTCAGCTGCAGCTTAAAGCCAGCTTTACAGTTAATTAAGGTAGATGGCAAAATATTTGCAGTTGCACAAACTTAGTAAACCCCTTTTTTAAAGAATTATGATGAGTTTTCAATCTGAAACGAATTTTAGAGGAAAATTGAACTGATCAAAATTAAATCCAATTTGATTTCATATCAAAATAAGTTTTGATAGTTAAGTAGCACTTGCAATTAGGGTATCTTATAGTCGGACCCTCTTACCAGTTACTTTGGTTGATTTCTGTGGCCTGTGTCAAAATTGCGTTGCTGATTGGCATTTGGCGATAAGCGGAATGAAAATACTAGCTGCTTCTGAACACAAACGAGCCAATATCTCAATAAGGGCCAAGACGAGAATGCGAAATGACAAAAAGAATGAGCGGAAAAGGCGCAGAAAGTGGCATCCATTTTATGAAGTATGCAAAACATTTTTGCCATCTGCTAGCCGACGGCAAAGTTGCTCGATTCTATTTACATTGTATGCATATTTAAGCCCATTTCATTTGGCTATCAATTTGTTGGGCAAATAGCAAAAGCAGCGCTGCAAGCTGCAGGCCAGGCTCAGCCACACGCAGAAAGATGGAGAGCATCACAGTTGAAGTCCCAACTCAAATCTAATAATATTTTTGAAATGTGTCTATGCATCTGAAATACAATTAACAAATTGTTTGGCAGACAACGGCACCCCTTCTACCCCTTCCATGCTAACCATCCCCATTTAACTCTATTACAAAACAAAGTGAAAAGTAAGTTAGCCAAAGTTGCGAAATATTAGAAACACAAAAAAAAAAAAAAGGGAAGCTGCGCGAAAAAAAGAGTAACAGAAAAGACTAAAAGTTTGTCAAACACTGTGTGTGTGTGTGTGTGTATTTATATAAGTGTGTTAGTTGACAAAAGTACAAAAAAACAAAGTTAAAAAGAATACAGACAAAACAGCTAAAAAGTGCGCGAAATTGGCAAAATTAAATATAAAGTAAAAATAGATTAAAGTGTGTAAAACAAATCAAATGTTGAATTAAATATTTGTTTTTTTGTTTAAAATAAATAGTGAAATAATAATAATCAATGATCAAAAGTTGAATTTTAAATAATTATAATCCAATTGGATTTATATGCAGGTATTTTAAGAATGCATCAAAAGTAAAATATATAAAAGTATATTAGCCAGCCAAAAACTGTACAAATTAAATTGTTTAAGTGTATGCTGGTATACACACCTACACTCACACACACACACACACACACACACATTCACACTCGGACTACATGTTGGTCTGGTGGTGTCTACCCATGTGCATTGGGTAAGCCATTTGTTATTGTGCGCTCGGACATTTTGTAAAATTTATTACATTGCACCGACAAGTTTCGCGTGTTTCGTTCCATGGGCCTACACTTCACTTAACAGCTGGAGGAGGAGGAGGAGGAGGAGGAGGAGGAGGAGGCACATGAGCAACCTGACCACCACTCAATCAGTCAAGCCGCCCACGCACCACCACCAACAGCACCACCATCACCACCATTACTCACCACCGGCCCGGCCCGGCCCGGCCCCAATGCACTCTTTGGCCGTGAGCCAAGTGCAACTTTTTGCACCTAAGAAATTGTGCAACGTACCGCAGGCCACCATTTTTAATAAGTGCCGCCCAAAAAGTTGGCATCGGCGTTGACAAGCCAAAATGCCAAAATGTCGCGCCTTAAAACGAAAACATCGACATCGACATCGGCCCAGCCCAGCCCAGCCCAGCTCAGCACGGCCCCAGCCAGGCATAACCCCACCCCCGCCCGTCCGGGCTTACCATCCGTATCTGCGGACCCGTGTGTAAGTGAAGTGCTGGGCGTAGCGGGGGTGTAGCGGGGGTAGCGGATTGGTTGTCGCGCCGGCTTTGCAGTCTTTTCCTTTTGATTTCACTCGCTGCTATGCAGTTTTGCCTATGCTCCGGGTGCATTGACCGCCAGAGCCGAAACACACACACACACACACACACACACCCAGTGCACACAATCGACCCGACGGAGCCACCACAAGCCGCCCACATCACCCATCGACACCACCCGACTCAGACCAGCAGGCTGCCAACCAGGCGGTTGCGTAATATACAAAAATCGGAACACGTTAAAAGACGAAAATGCGATGAGGGCCTTAAAGTTGATGCCAGAAATAAAAGTTAAAAGTTAAAATTAAAAGTTAAAAGTTAAAGTTGCAACTTTGCAACTGGCAACATATAATAAATATATATTATATATATTTATATAATATATTATTTGTTTATATAATATAATAAATAAAAGTATAATAATTACATATTTAAATAAGCCATATTCAAATAATCGCAATAGTAGAACAAATCAATGGAAATATCTCTTGAAACTCTTCTCAAATTAATTTAATATTCCAAATATTAAATAATCATTTAACTATTTTTGTTTTTGTTAAAATTATCATTGTTTAAGTTAAAATACTCTGATTGATTAGTTTAATTTATTATTAACAATTCGTAGAATAATGAATGATTTTTTTTTTGATTAGATACGATTACAAAAAATAACCAACAACAAAAAAAAATAAATATATATATATATTTAAATTTATATGCATATTTAAGGATTTGGCATTCAGCTAAATTAAATTCAAATGATTTTTTATTTTTATGCCATACTGCATAAAAAACGACTGCGAGGCAACCAATTAAATATGTAAGATATTCGAGTGGAGCACGTTTGTGGATTTTATTTACTTGGCGATTTCTCTTAATTCAGCCAAATGAATGAAGAGTGAAGAACCCGAGGTGCATGCAACTCCAACTCCTGCCTGCCCGCTTCCAGTTCAAATGCTTTTCGTGTGCGTCGAGACGCAAAAGTCAAAGCTTTGGGTTCAATGAATGTTGAGTGTTGCCCTGAACTTTAATGCGCACTTAAAGCTCAAGCAAACCACGATTATGGGCGAGTGCAGACTGGGATGGGGGTGGATGCTAATGGTGGTTGCAGGAGCAAGAGCTATCTAAGTGGATGAGTGATAAATCTTTATCACTTATTCCACAAACAGCGCCAGCTAAATTGATTAATTGCGCAAATAAACGCGCGACGATAGTCGAGACGCGTCTCCACTTGTCTCCATTCGTCTGCACTCAGCGCTTCCCACTTCCCACTTGCCCGTAGTACCCATTTGGGCCAACACAAGTTGGCCACAAATCAAAGTAGACAGCCCCAACACTGCCAAAGATATGCTGACAACTCTCGTCACGTCGCCTCGTCCAACGGAAATCATTTATCAAAGTGGGCTTATATTAAATAATGACTGGATGACACCAATATAACGATTTCGAGCCCCAACACAATTAGTGCCGCCGGGACGCAGCTGGTGGCCGGGGAGTAAATTAAAAAAAAAAAAAAAAAACCCCAAAAATACTTGGATTATTGATGGGTCGTCGCTCTTTTGATTGTCGGTCGAGCCATAATTGAATAAACACGCTAAATTCGACAGCATCAAGGAAATAAATTGCATTTTCTTTGCCGGCCAATTCAAGCAAATATTTACATTGAATCCAAGACGCCAGCAGAAATGGCCTAAGCCAATTACGAGATGTGTCCCAAAAAAAGAAAAAAACATTTAACTAGCCAGGCACTAAATAAAATTATGTTTTTTAATTAATTCTGTTAAAAGTGAGGCAAACAGATTGAAATGTCCATTTTATTTTTGTTGCTTGTTTTTCTTTTTCTTTTTATTATTTTATTTATTTTTTATTTTTTGGGTCTGTTTTGAAGCTTAGCAAAAGTTAAGCTGCCAAATTTGAGGTCTGCTAAGATAATTACCTAAAGCGGTAACCCGTCACTAGAATGGCTCGAAAGGGGCTTAGGCTGATTGTACTTATTACGTTTGCAACCACCCTCTCCCCACACTCCCCACACTCCCAACGCCATCAACGAATGAATCCTTCCGCATCACTCTCAGTTCATCTATGGCTGTGCACATCAGCTTGAAGTGCTTACACATTACTGAACGCGATTTTCATAAGCAATTGCTTTACACACACACACTCGCACACACACACACACACTCGCACACACACATTTCCTTCATTATGCGTTGGCATTCAGTATAACGTCAAAGTCAATATACAGAAAATTTTTGAGAGGCTTTTGCCATTCAGTCTGTTTAGTAGGTGCTATAATACAATCAACTGAATCAGACAGACGACGGCGAAATGTGGCCACATTAAACAGGTGAGTGTTGACACATCCACACACAGTCACTCACAGCCACACACACACACACCAACACACACACACACGCAAACAAAACGTGAGTTGGTCGCATTATGCAAAAAAAAAAAAAAAGAAAAAAACTTTTTAAAAGTCAGGCAGAAAAATGTTTTTTAAACGCTAAATTACTTTTGAATGGCAGCTGGGCGAACGGCTGAGCGTTGTTAGAGGCGTGGGGGCGTGGGGGCGTGGCAGACACGTCACAATTTCATTTTGTGCTTCCTCATCTGCCTGCAAGCCGAAACCCAACCAAGACCACCCACCCACTCCAAACACACGTCTCTAGTCGCCCCGCCCCTTAACGCTCCTGTCTGTTTGTATATGCATGTGTGCGTGTGCGTGTGTGTGTGTGTGAGTGTGAGTGGAGGGGGAGGCGAATTTTTAGCGTTACGTCTGAAGAGCGGAAATGCTTATCCCAACACTTGAGCATCACGTGCTGCCAACGCGACGTCGACTGCGCTGTGCTCTGCCAGCTAGCAAAAAAAAAAAAAAACAAATACAAAAATAAAATATTTGTACAAAAAATAAGGTAAACCAAATCGGAGATGCTCTCTCCTGGCGCTAAAAGACAACACTTATCACAATTGGAGACTACTTGGTTAATTTGTAAGGATAAATCCGAAATAATCCGTTTGCAAAAAGATATATCAATTTCCCAAAGTGTGTGTGAAATATTTTTTTGACAGCCGCTGGGCGAGTGTTGGTCCGGCTTGTGAATCTTGGACTTGTTAATCCAGTTGGATGTCGCCAAGTGTTTGTAAAAGGCAAAATACCCGCAGCCTTGCCTCGCGTTGCCTAACTGTGCCACGGCGTCTCCGCGCAAAGATTTAGCCGCAAGCGTCTAAGGTCGCAGCAGTTGTGGCAGTTTCGGGTCTTTGGATGGAATAGTCGCTAAGGCGGAAGGAGCAGGCTGGCTGTGGGTGGGGTGGACCACGTCGTCGTCGTCGTGTAGGTGTTTTGAATGTTTAGCTCAAGTGGCTTTTTAAAACACATTCTATGCTAATTAAGGGTCTGGCTTGGGGGCAAACATGGCGAGGGGTGTGCGGAATTTGGTGTAAAAAGAATGGGGAGGGTGAGGGCGCATAGAGATGGGGGGGAAGGGGAAAGGGGATGGGTAGGACTAAATGAGTTGTCGTCGGAGCCGTCGTTGATGTCGTTGTTTGCCTTTGATAAGCAAAGATTGCTGCTGCTGCCAGCCAATGTCATCAATGGGAGGCAAAATGATTACAGGGTTTTTCTTGCTGCTGTTGTTGTTGTTGTTGTTGCTGATTGTGGCCTCGCTCATTGCGTAATCCTTAAAGTTGAATTCCTGTTTACAAGCTGTCATCGAGAATCAGCCAGGCCCACTTAATTAACGAATTAACAAAGCCAGAAGTTTTTGTGGTTTTCTTTCGTTTTAAGTGATTTTGGTTTCGGGATCAGCAGGACAGAAGAGCAGGACCTCGACACTAGGCCGACGAGCGGCGCCCAATTATTTTTGCGGCCTTGTTGTGCATAATTGAATTATTGCCATATGCAAAAGCCAAAAATAACGGATAAGGGCTAAGAACAACCAAAGCCAAATAGCCCCAAAAAAAAAAAAAAAATCCCAGCCCAAACCGACGACGACGGCAAAGTTTTCTCTTGTGGCTTTTTTTTTATTTTGGCGCCTTTTGCTTGTTAAATAAATCAAAGTCGACGTAGCTTAGGCAAATGCAAAAACAACAACAAAAGAAAAAAAATAAGAAAAACAAACAGAAAAAACTGGCAAAACAGGAAAGTCAGAAAAATCTGCCTACCACAAAAAGCGGCAAACAGAAACAAAAACCAATAAATTGAATAAGCAATTTAATTGAGAGTTTCTGTGCTGTGGCTCAAAGTTGCCATTATTAATGGAGGAGCTTTACACAAAAAAAAAAACAACAAACACTAAGCAGGCAGTGTTGTGAAATGCTACAGTTATCGATAAGTCAACACAGAAACGAATCAATCAACAGCTGTTTCGATAATTCCATGTGACTTTTACATTTGCTTAAATTACATTTTCAATTGAATTAAACGCGAATTTGCGAATCGAATTCGAGATTCCAAGTAATTTTTATTGACTTATCTGATTTATCCCGACAGATCCATCAAATTGTCTTATTGAGTGCAAGAATGTGGCTTCAAATGATTCTGTTGGCTTTGTTGAGCTTGGCGTTGCTCTGTGGTTCCTTGAAAGTGGTGACGCATTATTACCTGAAGCTGCTGGAGCGCCTCTTCGCATACAGCTCGCGCCAATTGCAGTTGGTGCAACAATGCCAGCAAGGATGTTGCACCAAAGAAAAACCGTCGCAGCAGCAAAAGCAATCGCAACCGGACCGTATAGCAAAGAACAACGGGGATGCACTCAATGTGAGGATGGAGCAGTGCTGCGATTTCATTGCGGATGGACTGCGTCTCGTTCTCGAGGATGAGGTGACAACGCGCTTTGCTGCTGCCGAGCCGCCCGCAGGCGAATGGAATCTGTTGACGCGCAACTTGCGCATCAAGAAACGTCGGCTTAATTGGCGTCTACTAATCATATGGACACTGTCGCTGCTCTTTCGATATGGTCTGCTGGTTCCGGTGCGAATAGTCGGCAGTTGCAGCAGCCTGCTCCTGATGGCGCTGCTAACCGCCGTTCTTGGCGAGCTGCCCGAGTGGAGCTTCAAGCGTCGACTTGTGAATCTGGTGCTGCGCCTATGCTTTCGTCTGAGCACCTGCTTCATTCCCGTTCAGAGGCGGGTACACAACAAGCAGCTGCGTCCCCGCATGGGCATCTCTGTGTGCAACCATACCAGCCCACTGGACGTTGTTGTGCTCATGTGCGATGTCCATTACTCCCTCACCGGGCAGCGACACGATGGCGTTTTTGGCATCATACAGCGCTCCCTGGCCAGGGTATCGTCCCATGTGTGGTTCGATCGTCGGGCGCTTCAGGATCGAAACACATTGACGTCGATGTTGCGCCTGCATGCGACGGATTGCGGCAAGCCGCCAATTCTACTGTTCCCGGAGGGGACGTGCATTAACAATACTGCTGTGATGCAGTTCAAGAAGGGCAGCTTTGGCGTCAGCAACGTCATCCAGCCAATCGCCATGCTCTACGATCGACGGTTTGGCGACGCCTTCTGGGACAGCACCAGGTGCTCCGTGCTCCGCTACATCCTCATGCTGATCTCGTCGTGGACAATTCTGTGTGATGTGTGGTACATGCCGCCAATTGAACGACGGCCCACTGAAACCCCGATTGAGTTCGCGGAACGTGTCAAGGCGACAATTGCGGCACAGGCTGGCATCGAAGATCTACCCTGGGATGGCAACCTCAAGCGTTGGAATCCCGTGCGCGACTGGCAGTAAAAAGTGCAACAAATCCACAAAATCCAATTCATATTCATAAATTGAATAGATCTGGATTAGATTTGGATACACCAAATTCACCTGAGACACATTGATTGGAACAACTTTTGACGGGGCAACAAAGTTGTTGGTATATTTTTATTTTTAAATTTGTTAATGTTTGCATAAATAAAAGGAATAAAAGAACTGTGCGAGTTGGGAAAGGGATTCGATTCGGTATGCCTGTTAAACATTGGCTGATCCCAAGGAATGCCGATGAAAGGGGCTTAGACAGAGCAGCAGAGAACTCGTTGGGTGGGTAAGGAACGGTGGGCGGTGGGATATTAAAAATAGACGTACCGTTTTGGCTGGACAATCTTTCGTTCGGTGTTGCGTATTGAGGCGTTTGGACCGTATCGTCCGAGCAGCGCACTCTGGGATTGGGAGAGGCCACCGGCAGCACCGCTGGCCGCTGTGATGGCAGCGATTCCGCTGCGCAGGGAGGTGCCTAATTCGCGATGATGGAAAGCACCGATGTGTGACTGCGACTGCACTGCATAGTCGAGCCCGGGCAGCTCCAACGATGCGATCGGATGGATGCGGGTCAGAGAAAGCGTGCTCTCCAAAACCGTGCTGAGCAGCGGTGCGCTGCGCAGGGATCTCAAACTGCCGCGGCGCGTTAACGTATCCGGCTTATACATTTAGCCACAATGCTTCACTCCCACCATGTGGGAGTGGCATGTGGCAGTGGGAGCTAATGCCCACCCCACACCTCCTCGATACAGTTATGCAAATATGTATATATATATAAATATATATATATATATTTAATTGTCTTTTCTTTTTGGTCACACGATGTAATTTGGTCGAGTTAAAGCTGCCCAGTTCTGGGCTTACCCCCGATTGCCGCTTCCTCCGCGCTGGCGCTGCCTTCGCTGCTGCTCCCAAATGGCTGTGTGGTATAATTGTTATAAACGCTTTGGGTTTTGTAACCGGTGCTGCCAAGTTTTATGAGCAATTATGTGGCAGAGTGTGTAAAACTGGCGGGTCACGCGACCAGTTTCGACCAGGGCCGGGTCCACCCTTACCTTCAACTCGAGACACCCGTGATTCGTGACCGATTGCGTTTTGTTTGCGCAAATGTTTGTACAAATTGCTTGTCGCCTGACATCGGCGTCCAATGGCGTCCTTCCTTGGTCCTCCTTGGCCTATCGTCCGTTCGTCCTGGTTTGCATGTGATTTGCATGAGATTCGCTTTGTCAGATTGCGATTGAAACAGTGGTGTGGAACAGTCGATGGTGGAATGGGGAGCAGTTCAAATTATAAGTAGATAGAGTAGGAATGGGGGGGGGTGGGGAGGGTCGCTGAAGGGATTTGCAAACGCTACCTACAAATGTACAAAATGCGCTCTAAGTGGGCGATGCGAGACAGAGTTGAATGCGGGTGGTGCCGGGTCTGCCGTCAATCTGGAACCACTACACTGCCATGAATGCTATGAGTGTTTCGAGTGCATTGTGAATAGCGGCGAGACGTTCCCAAGTCGACAACGTGGCTAAATCCACCACCAATTGTCAATTGATTCTAAACACTGAGCAGACAGTCTGCCGAGCGCTCTACATATAGACTATCCTCCAATATATATATATATATATGTGTGTGTGTGTGTGTGTGGGGGGTTGGTGGGTGGGTGTGTCGATACTTATATATCGTTTCGGTTTTAATTACTATTCATAAATATATGCGACATATACGAACCGAGTATATTTAATTTGAAATGGGTGTTTTTTTTTTGTTGAAAAATTCTATCGATATTAAAAAAAAAAAAAAAAAATACATATTAATTAACTCAATAATATGAATTAATGTAATAATATGAATTGATCAAAAATCAATTGATTAATTATTTTCATTCATTTTAAATAAATTTATTGCTTTTAAATAACATTAATGTTATCGATAAGAATTGTTTTTAATTTCGATTCGCATTGCTTTTAATTTGGAGTCCAAATTGAGTTCAGTTTTTCAAATTAACTCATGAATAACTCATCATATTCATCCGAGTGTAACTATTTATATGTAATCTATTTATATTATCGATTATCGATTGGTGTCACTATCGATAGCATGAAACGAGAGTTATTTGTGTGTGTTTGCTTATAGACAAGAATTCAACATATGAAACTCATCTCAAAGATAGTATTTACATATTGCATAGATTAATATTATGAGAGAGAAAGATAGATAGATAGATATATATATATTATAGTTAGTTATCTAGTATTATATTATATGAGCATGCTAGTTTGATTGTTGGTCTAAACTCACTTGTGTCAAGTCTAAACAAACGAAGATGACTTTGTTGATTAATTATGATGGCAATGAGGGCATTGGCTGTTCTGAGGCGGTTCTCGTTCGAAATTTATTCTGGTTCTCAGTGGTTCCCAGTTGTTGTTGTTGTTGTTGCAGCTGCACTTGTTGGCGCTTCCACTAGGTTAACAAACCTGCAGCATGCGCCGCACTCCTCTCCGCAGACTCCTCGATCCAGTTGCAGTTGATGTTGTTGCTCTCGTTTCGTTAGATGTTTTTAGGTATTCGATCGATTAACACTGCACTACATATATATTGTATGTGTGTATGTAAGTTGTTGTTTTTGTTTTTTTTTAAATATTCTTATCGGATCGGTAAGCTATGATTGCTGATTGATATTATTTACAGTTAGTTTTTATGAATGCCAAAAAGCGAAGTGATCAATCGATCAACTGACTGGCTAACTGATTGAGTGGGTGACGTGTGCACTGACTTTTGATATACTGATATTAAGATACTGATGCTGATACAGATACAGATACAGATATTGACTGACTGACTAGTTGACTGACTGGTTGACTGGTTGACTGACCGATTGATTGACTGATTTATTGATTGATTGATTTGAACCTACTATGAAGCTGGACGAATCAAATGGGTAGCCACTGGCTGTGCTGATGCTCGCAATCGCAAATGTGGCTGTTGCCAGCTCTGTCTCTGGCTTTAATGTCTTGCCACCGAGTCCAATCCATTTTAAGCCGTGCTGCGTCCAGCTCACTCACGCACACCTGCACACGGCACAACGCGCGTGTGTGTGTGTTTAACAACTGTTCTCTGCCGTTGGAAGAGTGTTCCAGTCACCGAAACCAAACAGAAAACAAAACAAAAAAAATATGCACACGCGTTCACTTTGGCGTCGCTTCCCGACTATCGATATCGATTATCGATTGCCCAGGATTTCTCAAATATTTCCGTTGCACTGCAAATAGACAAGAGGAATACAAAAAACTGATTAGCAAAGAGTGCATATTTTTTATCGATATATATATATTTTAATCGATAAATATATATTCAACAATTCTCAACATCGTGCAGATTGAATTTGATTGTGCGGCTCCAATTCTGATTCTGATTTTCTGCTTCACTTTTCGTTTCGGGCTCAGCTTTCACTCCTTCCATCTACCTACCCTCCCCACCCAACCCGAACCCATCTCTGCTTTTAGATTGTCACTTTTGTGTGCGTTTACGTGGGATTGATTGATGGATTCCCTTGTTTATCCATTGGACAGCAACATGGTTGGGAGCGACAAAAACACCAAAAAGATATCAAGTAAGAATGCTGTAGTCGAGTGAAAACTGAAAGACTAAAAACCTGCTCGCAAGCAAAAATCGTGATATATCATAATGCCCAAGAATCAGTTAAATTTGCAGCTTAAATTGGGCTCAACTTGTGTTGTATCTTGGCTGTGGCACTTTAAAGTTATCCCCAGTCTTGCAACCAAGCTGCAAGCTTATTTCATATAGTGCCTCAAATTGGTGCAATATGCTCATACTAATTGCAGTTGAGGCATAGAATTAATTATACATTTCAAGTGTTTGCTTGCAATGCTATTTATTTTGGCTTATTTGATTTATTTAAGAGCTTAAAGCATATTTTTGTCGTTAGTTAAGCATACATTTTTCAACTATTTGCAAACGCAAATATGCTACATGCTACATGCTACATGCTACATGCCGCATGCTACGTGCTGCGTGCCAACATGCAACGCATCTGAAAGTCAAAGCTACTGAACCTAAACGCCGTGCCACACACACACACACACACACACACACATGTAGAGTGAAAGGATGCGAGTAGAAGGAGCAGCAGTAAAGAAAAATAGAGGCAAAAAAAAATGAAGTGAAATTTACTTTGACATATTTTTGTGCTTAGCAAAGCAAATACTTTCATTATTTTTGCCGTTGGCATTAAATTTCGTGCATTGTGGTTGTGCCAGCCGCCGGCTATGTGCTACGTAATCACACCCACCCAAAACACACACACATACACACATACGATAACATGGGTGAACCACTTGCCTCAGCGCTGCATTTGAGTGGCTCAAAACATTTGTGCTACACGCCCACAATAACGGCACATTGCTGAAGGGCTTTGTGATGGATGGAGGGTTGGTTAAGGGGAAGAATGATAGTAGGGATATGGATGGCCAACGTGGACAGTAGCTGAATTTTGTATATATATTTTGTTTTGGGTAAACGTCCCAGTGGACGGAGGCAAGACGAGTCCAGGACACAAAGGACAGCGGAGCAGCGGTATTCAGTATTTCGATAAACGTCACTGGACAGCCCAAGCACGGATCGGGCGGTGCTGGGTGGTGGGTGGTGGGTGGATTGCTTCGTTCTTGTGTTACGTTAGTTGTGGAATTTGTAATTTTTGCTGAAAACAATTTTAGATGCCGGCGCTTGGGAGACTGGAACTGATTGTAGATACGACACGCTCCTTTGACTCAGCGACCCAAACAGCAGTCGACCAAGCTAACTCGCTTTCTTTGTTGTCTCTATGTATATATAAATTTATATATATATATATATATATATATATATATTGTAGATACAAGTATTGTGTTGACGCGTCTTCTTTTCCGGAGTTCATGACACAATTTCAACAGCGTTACGCTTAAATAGACGTTTATTTATGTCAAGCTATCCACTCCCCTTCCCCTGCCCTACCCACATTCCTCGCCCACTGCCCCCAAAAAATCAGGCAAACATTTCTGGTTTCGGTATATATATATATTCATATGTTGACAACCGACTACAATTTTAGCTATTTTAGCTGGCAAAACACATATTGGCTAATCACTCGAGTATTGCGCTCTGCTAATCACTCGATTATTTCCTCAATTGAAGCCATCAATTGGGTAAGATCTGCTCTGCCAATGGGCTAAGATTACCTCTACCAAAACTGAATGAAAACTTTGTGTGTAAAACTATTGAAAAAGGCAAAACCCAAATGAAACTCTAATTGCGATTTGCAATGCTCCTCTTTCTGCGCTGCCAGCTATTATCTGGGATTAATGGAGTCGGAATAGTCATTTGCAAAGTTTATAAAACACAAAAAAAATAGAAAGAGGGAAAAATGAGTAGAAAAGTGAATGGAAAAGTGAATGGAAAAGTGAATCGGTTGAATACATTCACAACTAATTGTTTGTCCATTCGACCTCATTTCACTTTGCCACTCGGCAATCGCGATTTGTCAAGTCAAGCGGCATCATTAGAGAACATTGTCATCAATATCCAGCAACATGATTTTATGTGTGTTGCCAGCAACAACAACAGCAACAACAACATCAACAACAACAGCAACAACAACAACAACTATTGCTGTTCCTACTTCTTTTATTATGTTTCAAAATCAAGTTATTGCTTTTGCTTTTGCTGTTGTTATTATTGTTATTGTTATTGTTATTGCCCATGTTTCCCATGTTGTTGTTGTTGTTATTATTGTTGTTGTTTTTGACTTCATGGAGCAATATAAAAAAGGCAAGCGAAAGTTTTCGTTGGCCGTAAATTCTGTGAAATAAAATGGCAATAAAACCAGCCATATTCTTGAGTTCTTGTGTTTTTCGTACATTCGGCAATTATTTGATTACTTTAGCTCGAAAATTTATTAGCTTAACAAACACTGAAGTTCACACACAGCCACACACACGCACACACACGCACACACACACACACACACGCACACACACATAGGCATAGAATTATAGTGCGCAACTTTTGTGAGTGTTGAAACACGTTTTGAGACAACACTCACTGCAAATTTTAGAAAGATATATTTATATATATATATATATATATATATATATAGAGAGAGAGAGGGAGAGAGATAGAGCTACTCTTTGCAAATATTGAAATTAACAAATTTTATTCTTCGTATTTAATTGTTTGGATGGTTGTTTGCACCACTCATGCTCTATTTGCCTAATCTTTATCGCTACACACACACATACACACACACACACACACACAACACACATGGGCGCTTAAGAGTAGGCCATAAAAAGCCACTCAATTGTAAACTGTAATCTGTAGTCTCGTTTCTTCAGATCTAGCTAATAAATTATTAACTAATAATGTTTAATTAATGTCAGCAACTTTAAATTAAGTATTTAAAATCTTCGTTTATTTATTTCCAGAATGTAAATATATTTTTCGATGACGTCGAAAATTTAAAATAAAAAAAATAAAAATTGAAATAATATATATATATATACATATTTTTTTTTTGTGTTTATTTTTGTTGTTGTTTATTTTGCCTGTGCTGAAAACTGTACTGATTTCAACAAGGTAAATAGATGCTGGTGATTGATGATGCCTGAGCTGGACAGATGTTATATATATATATATATATATATATATGTATATCTGTTGAGTGCATAATGATAAGGCATATTAGCAGCTGATTAATTTATTATTTGTGTCCACAGAATCGGCTTTAAGATTTAGTTGAGGATTAGCCTGTCATTGCATGTGCGGCAATATTTTGAGATTGGAGGTGGAATCTAAGCTTTCGGGAATTGGAATTGTCAATATGTTAAACATGCTGAGGGACATCGGAGGCGAATCGAGAGAGCGTTGATAATGCGTTTTCAATGGGCATATTCGTTTAACATATTAAAATACAATTTGGCAGTTTTAAGAGCTAAGCTGGAAAACGGCTGTCACAAAAATCAAAAGCATTTTCAATCCTTTTCAATGCTCGGGCCAAAGCAGATTAGGCTCAGGCAAATCATCAACACATCATCAAGGACAGATTCAGATAAAAGCTGAGCAAGGTTGATGGTGAGTGGTAGAGTGGGGGGGGGGGGGGCGGAGATGGACCTGAAGTGGAAGGATGTGCAAGAAATAGAAAACGCTTGAAATAGCCAGCGAATTGCCTGTTAAGACACAGCCACGCCGAATTGAATCAATAAAATTCAAATTAGTTTTGGGTAATCATTGTTGAGAGCCCAACTTCGTATTCTCCCTCTCGCTCTCTCTCTCTCGCTCTCTCTGTCGCAGTGTGCGTTCAATCATTTATCCATTTCAGTGGCAGTGGCAGCCCATTGTAAAAAGGATCCAAATTGATGCCACCGCACTGTGGGCACCACAGAAGTTTGGCCAAAGTGTTTGGCCGGCCTAATCCACTTGAGTGTCAAGTGAAACAAAAGGCTGCCCCAAAGCACCACCCAAAGTTGCGTTGTTTTGGACTCTGCTTAGATGCCTTGTCTACGCAAATCAAATCAGAATCAGAATTCGAATCAGAATCAAGTAATTTTGCCATGATTTCCAACGCTTGACCGCAAGCTCAATTAAATTACCAACATCCGATGGAAGACACAAGATGCACAGCACAGATGCTGCCACAAAACCGTTGTGGCAATACCCTAACCAAAGTTTAATTCCTATATTTGTTTCCTCAAGTTTTCCCCAAGAATATGTTATATAGTCGAGTTGGGCTATAACTTTCAGATGGTCTGCAATTAGAATGGTTGTATTCTAAATACATATCGAGGAAAGACACACAGCTACTCTGGATTAATCCGTTTGCTCTTGGCTTTTATCGTTGAGCGGAGCAAATTGCATTGCGCTTCATCGGGTTTTGTTAACTGGGCGGAAAAGCGGAAAAAGTTCCCAAATGGGTGCTATGGATTTGTGGCACATTAGTGAAATTCACGCTGCGAATTCTTGTTTGCCGCCCCCTCTTCCCGCCCCCCGTCTCTCTCTCTCTCTCTCTCTCTCTCTCTAGCATTGGGAATCATCCTTCAACTCGATTCTGTGACCAGACGCTTCGTTGGGTTTTTCGGCGATTTGCATTTCCCCCCGGGAAATGGGCAGTGGCAAGCAGCTCCTTGCCACAATTTTTGTGCTTTTCCCCGACAGCCACGGGCTGGTTTCTGGGTCATGCTTGGCGGCTAAGGCGTTAAGTGTCTTGGATTTATTATTAGATTTGTTTCTGCCCATGTGTGTGTATGTGTGTGTGTGTGTGCGAAAGGATGTGTGTTATGTCTGCTTTGACGCTTGTTGTTTCTGTTGCTGTTTTGCTGTTTCGCCTGGCAAATCACAACAACTGCGTGGCAGCTTTAGTTAAATCCTGATCCGCTCTTTCAGCTCCACCTCCTCCTCCGCCACCGCCTCCGCCTCTTGCAACACACGTCTTGCTCCCCTTTCTGGTGCTAATGTGGTTTGTTAGTTTTTGGCTGTCATTAAAAGGCTTTGCTATGGGATTTGTGTACGTGTTGAAACTAACAAACTTTTCCATCGCACACACAAAACCAACACACACACACACACACACACACACTTACACACATTTACATACATACTCTGCTGTGCTAGGTTGTGGCATTGTCCTTCTGCTGTTCCATATAATAATCAATTTAGGTGAAATTTGGCCAAACAGCTTAAAGCCATAAAACGTTTCGTTTGCCCAAATGAAACCCGATTATCTACAGCCAAAAAGCAGCAAATTTGTCGTCAACGTTTTATGGCCAACAAGGCAGGAATTAGCCAAGTTAGCTAGTCGGTCACTTCAGTCAGTCTCTGCCACTTGAAGTGTTGCAAAGCAGTCAACTATTTAAGCCAACTTATGCACTTTAAATCATATCAAAGGGTCAATTAACCATTTTAACCAACTCAAGTTGCTTGGCAAAAACTTTGACATTCACTTCAAATATGCACTTACAAAATTTGCAACAAATTTGCAAAGCCATCGAAATCAAAACCAAAACGAGTCGCGACTAAAATATACCCCTCAATTGAAAAGAGACTTTTATTTATCTATATATAAACTATATATATTAATCCACTTAACCAACACAACTTTCACATTCTTTCCGACTCTTGGCCATTTTTTGGTTTAGGCTAAAGATGTTTGTCTCTCTGCTAAATATGTCTGTGAGTATTTCAAGATTTGTAATAACAAAATGGTTTTGTTGATGCTTCAGTAAGCCTCCCTATACATTACCTTTCCCCTTTTCCCATTTGCCCCGCTGCCCGCCCTACATCAAATCGTTTCCATCCGGCTGCCATTGTGAACAGTGTCTGCGTTTTGGCAGCGCTTTATTTTTATAGTTATTACACTTTGTCTCTGTGCAATGCGATTGTTGTTGTTGTTGTTGTGTGGTTTTTTTTTTGTCCTTATTGTGTCACGCTGACGCTTCAACTCTTGCCTCAACTCTCAGCGCTCGTCCTGATCCACGGGCTCATCCGCAAGCACCTTATTGTTCTCCTGCCTCAGTTGTCAATTTTATTTTTGGTTTTCTTTTTCCATTTTGCTGTTGCTGCTTTTATGTGCTCTCAGTTTTAAAAGGATTAAGCTGTCGTTAGATTTTTGTTGTTGTCGCCCATCTGCTGCCCCCCCCCCCCTCGCTTCCCACCGTCTGCCTCCTTGCCTGACCAAAGCCAATATGAGTTGGCCAAGTTGTCCCGACGCTCCGCATCGATTATACATTAAATGCGGTTGCTATCCCAAGTGCTGCAAATGGTGGTGGCATCCCCTTATCCTAATCCCAATCTTAAAGCCCAATATTAATCTCAGTTCAACTAGCCGTTTAACTTGTAATTTTAAAGTCAGAACTGCGAGTAGGAAACCAACGTCAAATCATCTTTAAGTAGATCTTCCGAATGAAAAAATGATCCTATAACCAGATGGGAATTCAAAGAATTCCAGTCAACTTAAAGTAGGTTCATCTCTTGGGCTTTAAGCATTTAAGCCATTTAAAATTGGAATATCCTTGACACAATTTGGAAACCCAGATACCAAAATCTACAGCAGCAACTGTTCCATGGAATGCAAAAACCTTTGCAACTTTATGGAGGGACCTAAACCTAAATTAAAGATAAGTCATCAAGTGTTGCCATAAATGCGAGCAACTTGAATTTCACCCAGTTTTTGTTAACTGTTTTTGTGCAGGTAATCTGTGAGCCATGTCAGCGCTCCAAGAGTCCAGCATTTGAGCATTTGAGCAGAAACGCAAACACGAAGCGACAAGTTGCATCCAAAAGGAGAAGTGGAATAAATAAATAAAAAAAAAAAGCAATAAAAAAGAAATTAAAATTATGGCTGCTCCAATTTGACAGTGGGCGACTAAATGGATACCCTGTTCAGGCAAACACTTGATTATCATATCGAAAGTTTTGGCATGATTTATAGCATTTACTTTTGTGGTGACAAATACGTGTCTACCTGTGGCTGTGGAATGCATTTGCCAAGCTTGACTGTACCAATTTCCTAACACATTTCTTCTTCTTTTTTTTTAGAGGGTATTCGGCTTACAAAGGTGGCCTAAGCAAACTGAAACTCATGCAAAATCAACACAATGAGCCCGGAAAGTCAATGGTGGCCAGTCGGAACATGGCAAAAGACCAGAGCAGAGCAGACCAAAGCAGACCAAAGCAGACCAAAGCAGACCAAAATGAGTCTGAACTCAGCCGCACAACGTGACACTTTATGGGACCACACTGCTCCACACCGAAGTCAAAGAAAAAGTGCAATAAACCTGTGTGTGCCAGTGTGTGTGTGTGTGTATAGGGAGGGGGGAGGGGGGGGGGGTATAAATTGGGTATGGGAATGAAGTGGCAGTTTCGAAAAGCATATTTTGCCGTTCTCTGTTTTCTGTGCCCGTTTTTCGCCTCAGTTTCAGCTGGGTCCTCGACCCCGTCCAGCCCGTCCAGTCGTCCAGTCATCCAGTCATCCAGTCGAGCAACCTGGCGAAAGGGTTAGCCGCTCATAAAAATGTGGCCGGTGTTGGCGATAAAAATGTTTTTAAAAATGTTAAGGCCGCTTGGCCCAGAGACGAACCAACTGACAGTTAGCACGAGTGAGAGAGAGAGAGAGAGATAGAGGGAGATAGGGGAGAGGAGGGGAGGGTAGGAATAAAACCATATTGTGAAGCTGCTCGTTTTGTGGTCCTTTTTATTATATTTATATATGTATTTTTTTTGGGTGCTTTTTTGCTTTTTTGTAGGGTTGACGTTTTAAGGACCTCAGTCAGATGGAGCATCGCGGTGTGTTATCGTGGCTTAGACCAGGTGTACCCAGTGTGAACTGGGCTGCTTGAAATATGGTCAATATAGAATATGGCATATATATAAATATATATATATATATATATTTAAATTCATATCATATTTCATGGCTTGCAATAAGAATCGCGCTTTAATTGCTTAGGATTTCCTTGCAATTGAACCCGTTCCCATTTTACCCCGGCAAGGACCTTTCGTGCAAAAGGCTGACACGTATAAACACACGCACACACAAAGACACACACGGCGACACTTGAGTGCAAAGGGCGGAGAAGCAATTAGCCTTCTGCTTCTGGCCATCCAATCTACCTTCGTCCACATGAGTCGGCTGATTTCAGGATTGCGTATTAACCCGTTTCGCCAGCCTTCATTTATTGCCCTTGGCCACGTATGCGTGAGAAAGTGTCTGGTTGCGCGTGTGTGTCTGGCTGTGTGTGTGTCTGGCTGTGTGTGTGTGTGTGAATTATAAACTATTGTTTACACAAAGAGGAAGTCCTTGCCCGAGTGACTGCTACATGCTTCATTAAATTATGCTTTATTAGCCTTACGGGAGTTGAATATGAAGTAGTGCCCAACCGGCCATAAAACCCAGTTCTTTCCATATGCTCAGCATAGACAGAGACAGAGACAGACAGAGAGAGAGAGAGAGAGAGAGACGGAGACAAAAACAAAGCAAAAACTCAGCTTGATTGGGGTTGCATGTGTGGCACGGTTGTTTGGCTGACTGTGTAGTTGGGGGGGGTGAAGGGGTTGTTTGAGCTGACTGTGAAACGAGAAATTTATGTTTTTTGTCAAGTGATAAAATTTTTCGCTTACATACGCAGTTAACAGGAGCCCGCAAAAGGCTCTCGCACATAATTTGTGGCTATAAATTGAAAATTCAATTTCTTCAAGTCTTTTCATAGAGGCAGCCAAAGAGAGCGAGAGAGAGCGAGAGAAGGGAGCAAGCTCACCTGACCAAGCCAGGCCAGCAAACCCTTTCTTTTGAGAGTGGGCCCAATTTACGATTTGTTTGGGTTCGCATTTTAGCGACCCTTTCGCTTGGCCCTTTGTTTTGGCCGGGCTGAAATTTGAAGCTTGGCTCGGTTTGTTTAGGTCAAATGAAGAGCACGTCACGTGTTGTGGCCATTGTTGCTGCTGCTTCTGCTGCTGCTTCTGCTGCGGGCTGATAATTGGCGCCAGTGAAATGCAAATTGATCATTTTCAGCTGGCTCTCTAATTAGTCAAAGTGGCAGCTGTGAGTGAGCCCAGGGCTAAATAAACAATAACACAATGGCACGTTGACAAGATGACAAGCCGACAAGATGTCGCAAGGGGTAGCTAGCTCCAAAACCCCGCCTCAAGGATCTCGGGCTGATTACCGAGGGAATGGCTAAGCTGGCTCTTTAGATAAACACGCGCCCGCATCAAAAACACTTGCTTTCCATTTATGCAGCAATATCAAAAGGTTTTTCTGGTTTTTGCTGACGCAACAGCAACAGAAGCAGCAGCATCCTTTCAAGCTCAGAATTATATATACACACATGTACATACATATATGTATACATATGTATACATCCTGTTCACTGTTCACCTTGGACAGTTTTTCATTCTTGCTTTACATTTTTTTACTTGATTGATTTCGTTTGATTGATGCACCCCCAAAGCCATCGACAGACTCTTCTTCAGGCCAGGCCAGGCCAGCAAAAACTGCTGACTACTAGAAATATGCACAACGTAAGTGGATACACCCTTTGTATATGCCCCAACATCCTTCCACCATATCTCCCGATCACAGTTATCGACAACGAGTCTTTTGCCTGCCGCACACTTTTTAATTAGCCCTCCCACAAGGGCAGCCTTGACTGCATGTGGAGGAGGGATGGGTGATGGGTGATGGGTGATGGGCGATGTGATGTGCTGTGCGATGGCAACACAAGAGATGCCGTCATAATCCAATTTGTATATTTCAAGTGATTATTGACGGCAGCAGCAGGAGCAGGTCGTCAGTGACATTGCTCCACTAACAAGCCATAGTTTTTTTTTCGCATAATTGTGCCTTTTGAGTGCCTTTTTGCTCAGGTGGGCAAACAGGCAAAAGGCAAACTCAACTCTTCAGCACGAAAGCCATTTTTGAAGTATCAAGCGAACAGCGAACAAAAATCTCAATTTTGTGTCCTCGCTCAAAAGTATGCTACGATTTCTGCTCCAAATTGCAATCAGACACAAATATGCAAATAAAATTTAATTTCTAACTATTTCTTTTTTTAACAGTAGAACGGTTAATATTTAAAGCAATTAATTTGATATTCGATAAGTGGCTATTTTCGATAGCCGCGAAAAGAAGCTGATACTTCAAATTGTGATGGGATTCCTTGTTGATGCGGTAATCAGTGGGCTTTAATAAGGGCATCACTCGATTTGAGGCCAACTCTATTACCAATAATTGAAACCCAAGCATGCCATTAGCTTTGGTTTGGCTCATAAAACCCACACACAATCGGCTAAGCCACAAGAGAGACAAGCAGTGCTTGATGATGATGAGATATGGATACTGAGGTGGATTTCGATGTCGATGTCGACGTGGTTGTGGATGTGGAGGAGGAAGACGGAGAGGGAGTGTACACATTAGCATGTATTTTTATCATTTATATGCATGGCAGCCTTCTGTGATGCGATTGCTTACACACACACACACACACACACACAGTCAAACTGACTCCCACACACACACACACACACACACACAGTGGCACATAGGCTTTGGTTCAGCTAACTGCATAAAAGTTAAAGCTTCTTCAACGACTTTCAGATACACTCACAGAATCAGTTAACTCTGTGTTACTTGCGTACACTCAAAGAAAATGGGTCTAATCAACTAATTGAAATCCTAAGATTTATTCCAATTTATTCCACCTCAAGCTGATTTCGTCAGGAAGAATTTTAGTATCTAAAAAACACTTCAATTGAAATGATTGTCGATTTAGGCACATTGTTTTGCGCTGAGTGTATTGCGGATGCAGTCTTCGAAAAAAAAATAGCGAATATAATCCACTGCGCCTGGCTACTGATTCCATATGTTGGCGCCTTAAATCATTTACGAATTGCAGTCCTGAGTCCATCCTTACGACCGCTGTTCCGCTGAACGTTGAACTCTGGGTAGTCTGGGTAGTCTGGTTAGTCTGGGCACTCCGGGTACTCTGGGTACTCTGGTTAGTCTGGGTACTCTGGGTAGTCTGGTCTGTGGCCAAGTCCAAGTGCTCATATTGTAATAGATTTTACGCGACCATAAAACATTCTTGCGCGTAACTCACATAATAATCTCGAATCTCGAATCTCGATTCTCGAATGTTCCATCATTAAATAATTCAGTTAATTTGATTTCGCTTGCCGGCTCAAATACACTTCCAAGTTTATGGTGTGTGTGTGTGTGTGCTAACGTGTGTGCATGTATCGATTCGACATGTAAGATACTGTAGATCCACATATATATTTATATATATATATATAAAAATATTTATGCAAGCGAAACCAATTTATTTGCAGGCAAATAATCTCATAGAGGTACCCATAATGCCAACCCCCCCACTTCCCTCCGTCACACCACATGTTTTCTAGTAAATATGGCTTACGTCTAAAGCATTTTGTGGCTGTAAAACCAGATTAAATAGTTGCAGTTGCAGTTGCACATTTTATAATGGGCTTTTCTGCTCATCTTAAGCGAAAAACTTTTCATAATCGCAAAATGGCAAAATAAACCAAAAAAAAAAAAAAAATAAACCAAAAAAAAAAAAATCATAAATTGTAATTAACTTGCATTTTAAGCAGATGCAACAATTTGAGGCAGTTGCCAGCTGCAGCTAAACTCACTTGCCACACGTGTCTGCAATGTTAATTTCGCCGTATTCTTTTCAATTTGCTCAAACATCCCCCCACCCCGCAGCCACCTACCAACAAGACTTGGAATGGAATGGAGTAAGCCAAGCAACCGACGCGTCCCGGTTTATATGCAGATTATCCCAAAATTGTTGACGCAGTCTGTAAAAGGAGCAGCTCCTCCCACACCCCCTTCCCACCCCTCATTCCTTGCTCTTCTTGAGTTTTCTTGGGCAAAAGGCAAAAGTTGATGTGAGACATGCCCGAAATTCGTGGAAAAGCAACTTTGGCAGCGGATCGCATTTAAATTGTGACCATGTGCTGCAGCTGCACCAGCGTGTGTGGCAGTGTGGAGTGGACTGGAATTGAAAGAGTTTCGGCTTGATGTTGCACTTAGCAGACAGCGGACGGGGGGGTGCGCGGGGCAAAGGCAGGCAGGGGTTAAGTGTAGAAATAATGGCTTCGCAGTGCAAGAAAAATGGTAAACGAAAACTTTCATCTTCTCCCATTTTATTTTTACTTAACTACGTGCCAGGCTGCAAAGTGGCAGGACATTGGCAGAGATTAGGCGGGGGATGGGAGAACCTTAGAAATGCTTTTGGCCCAGTTTTCCTTCATGTTTTTGTTTGGAAATCAAATTTTCATCTTTTGAATCGCGCAGCGCTGGAATGCACTGGCTTAATTCGAGCAAAGTTTAGCGCCCAGCGGCGCCACGCCCTCTAAAATGCACATTGATCGAAGCAGCTGCCATGTGGCATGTGGCATGCCCAGCTTTTGCAGGAACATTGACAATTTTCCAGCTTTGTTTTATGCTGCGGAATTTGATTAGGCAACAATAAATCCTTTTGGCTCATTTGCTAAAAGCTACACAAAACGAGGCTAAGACCCAAGTAGCCAAAAAGGGGGGGTGTGGCGAGGTGGCGGTGGGTGGCCAAGTGGTCGGCCCTTTGGGGCTTTGTGTGCCTTTGGTATTTGGGTCTCTGTGGTTTTTGGAGGCGGCTTACCTGAAATTAGCATGTGAAAATATTTGTCAAAGATTTGCGCAAAATTATGCGCAGTGTTTGGGCGAAAAATACACGAACCGAAACTTTTCACATTTTTAATTTAAAATTTTGCACGTGTGTCTATGTGTGTGTGTCTATGTGTGTGTGTGTGTGTGTGTGTGCAGAAAAGTTTGCTGACTGAAAATATTTGGCAAAAAATGATGTTGCATCCATAAACTAAAGCGAAAAGCGCTTCAACATTTTGCAAATTTTCAAACTTGTTTGCCAAGTTTTGTCGCACACACACATAGAGGACATATGCACACACACACACACACACACACACACACTTATTTACACACTAAGAGATATAATTTTTTGTGTGCTTTAGTCATGTTTTGATAAGCTATTTACATAAGCTGATGTGCGAGCAGAAACATGTTATATGAGCCAAGTTTGCGTTGTCGTCACTGTTCCCAAAAAAAAAACATTTTGGAAGTCATAGTAAGCTGGGTCAGTAGCCCTCGGGACTGTTGTTGTTATGTGTGTGTGTGTGTGTGTGTGTGTGTTTGGGACGCTCGCCAAGTCAGCAGCATAAAATACGCGATGGATTAGCGCACAACAAATGCTTCGAGTCACCCACTCAGTGGGTGGAGGGAGATTTCTGATCGGTTCGGAAAATTTGGGGCGTGGGTTCGGGGGTGATTTTGGTTCCTGGGGCCCTTTGTATGCCATCACTCAATGGACGCTTTTAATGGCATTGGAAATGGGCCAGCAAGGGCCGATGATGACCAGGCGACGCGACGTCAACATTGTTGGTCGGTGGATGGGGGTGGTGGTGGTGGTGGTGCTTGCCTCGTCGTGGTGTCCAATTACGTCGCATAAACAATGCGTTTTTTATGGCGCTACCGATTATGGCCTGACGACTACAACAACAACAACAACAACAACAGATAAGCAACATGATTTTTGGATGCCTCCTGCAACCAATTTCATTATGAAGCCAAAATATATAGCGCAGCATGTGCTGCAAAGCATGTGGCATGTACACATAATGTATACGTATGTGGCACACACACACACACACATATATACACAGCACTGAAACGAATTTGAAAGCACTTTTTTGTTGCCTAAAAAACTGTTGTTCAATTTAATCTTAATCTCATTCATTGGTCTAAAATATATTTCAATTATAGCTGAAATTATACATATTTTATAAGAGTGAATCAAATTATATAAATCATAAAATTATTCAGAAATAAAAGCTAATAATAATAAGGAGGCTCCATTTATTGGGGAATTGAATTCAGTCTGTCAATTTCACATATATCATTATCCGATTTCTATATATATATATAGCAACAAAGAAGAGTTGTTTGTGATTTTAAAGGAAAATTAATAAAAATAAAAAGTAGCAAATAAAATAATCAGTTTTGCTGACAATCTGGTTAATTAAATTATGTTTTGGCCGTATTAACATAAATGAATTTGTGTGTGTGTGTGTGTGTGTACATAAAGCTGCTCAATCACTTTTTCATACCCAGCCAAGTCTGGCCTTTAACATAATTCAATCGTTTGGCTTAAATCGATGACGGCAACACAATTTCGCATTGGTTTTTCTTTTGTATTTGTTGCTTTTGTCTTGTTACTTTTGCCTTGATTGCAGTTTACCAAGTTGTCTCCCAAAAATAAACCATCCCAAGACACACACACACACACACACACACAGACACACACACACGTCGCTGCTTTCGCTTAGTATTTTTGGCATTGAATTTGATGTTTTTGGTCCATTCTCATTTCAGCTTCTGCGTTTGCCAATTGACAGTGAAAACTAACGATTCGGAAAAGTAAACGCACTGTGAGTAATATTTGTTTGTAATTTGATTTTATTGTTGCTGTTGTTGCTTTTGTTGCTTTTGTTGTTGCTCAACACAAAGAGAATTGCAGGCAATTGTAATTTGGGGTGAGTAGCAGTTTGGCCAAAACACAACTTTTTTTACACACATTTTTATACACATGGCTTTTTTTTATATCGTTATTGTTGTTGTTGTTGTTGTTGTTGTTTAGCCAGTGACACTCGCTACTTACTTAATGCTAATGCACTGACAATTGTTTATTTGAGCCAACTCAAGTGAGCCACTTAAATTCAGTTAATGTGCGCCGTGAAATGTTCTTCTTATTGCTGTCTGCTTCTTTTTTTTTGGACTCGAACAGAAGGAAAATTAATTGTGTTTCAGATTACACAGCTAAATAATCTAAATGTTCTGAATACTAGTCTCAATTCAATGGAAATGATCTGAGTTGATGACTAAAATATATATATATATATTTTATTTATAAATTGGGATTATTATATCTATTGTAGCCCCTTCTGAGCTTATAGCTGCTCCATCAATCCCAGTTGCTGCACGAATGCCATGGATCCCTAGGATGTTGCATTTTTTCCTGGATAGAGTGTGAGTTGAGGACTCCTCCTTCGCCTTGGCCTCTTAATCTACAATGTTCTGTCAGAAGACCGACAAGTATCCTAAGCCTATTCTTACCCATGGATATTACTTGCTTAAATCGTATATGATTATAGCCGCCGTCGGAGTCCTGGTGTCTCTTCCCAACTCTCTCTCTCTCTCACCTTGTCTTTCTCTTTTTTCGTTCCTGAGTTGCAGCTGTATTGTGCGCTTTCCTATACCACAAAATGGTTGTGGCCCTGTTAGGGGCATCACTGCACCCATTATATCCTGCTCCACCCGGGACCCATACTTTTCTGCTAATCAGGTAATCTTTAAGTATACACATATATCAATTTGGAGTACTCAATATTCTTTATCGGTTTTTGTTATTTTTTTGTTTTTTCTGTTGTCGAAATTTCGACATTTAACGTTTGGTAATAAATTGTTTAACGATTGTATTCATGGAAATAGAATTCAGTTAACTGCTTTTGCGGCTGGCTAAATGAGAACAATGAGTAAATGGAGTAAAAATGGCAAATTCCAAAAAAAAAAATGTATGCCAAATTTTAGCAGCGTGCAGCGTGTTTTTTTTTTTTTGGCCAAACTACAAAAAACAGCCAACAAACTGGGATGGCAGAAATATTCTCTTTCTCTGTCGCTGCTCCTTAGATGGTATCGCTGTCTCTGGCTGACTCACTGGCTGACTGACTCATTGACTCACTGACTCACTGACTCACTGATATGCAAATGATATTGTATTGTGTATGGCTATATAAAACTGATATCTGGCGCACTAATCTTAGATACAAACAATATATTCAAAAAGCGACCTAGATCCTTGCTCAACGTCGAATGAAAACAGCAGCACCCACAGCAACAACAACAAGAGCAACAACAACAGCAACAGCAACAACAACAGCAACAACAACAGCAACAACAACAATAACAATGAGGACTACAACTGCGATAATAATAACAATAGTAAAAGTGAATGCCAGCTCAAAGCGGAGCGGAAGGAAAGTAGTAGTGAGCGATGGCTTGTAATGTGCCCGGCTGTATGGTAGAGATGGGTGGAGGGGTGGGGGAGGGGGAAACAGTTAAAGGGGAACGTGACTGACTGACTGACTGACTGGCTGTGGTTGTGGCATAAATGATGAGGCACTCGCGGGTGCAAGAACGAGAAAGAGAAAGTCAAGTCAAGCCAAGGATTGAATGTGACTATGTGTGTGTGTGTGTGTGTGTGTGTGTAGAATATTCAAAAATTACACTCGAAGTGAATGATTGCTGCTGCTGTTGTTGTTGTGTCACAACAAAACAATAGACAAACAACAAACAACAAACATTTGAATGGCAAATATGAAAACAAATAACTAGCCAAATATCAATTCGAAGTGCACAGCTCAAATTCAAGTCCAAATCCAAAATGAAATGCCAACAAGAGCAAATACCAAAGGTCTCATATATATATATATATATATATATATATATATATATATATTTATGTAAACATTTGCCAACTGTTTGGCTATCACATTGTAAATATGAAAATTGCCAGAGAAGTCAGCAATTCATTTATAAAGAAATTAATTAATTACGCTTGATCCGATCCCATCGAGATCTGTTGGGGGATAGATGATGCATTGGTTTGGGCCAGGTTACCGTTGACCATCTTAACAATTTGACATTGCCAGGTTGCCAATCTTTGCTGGCTTTGTTGGGGGTCATTCGATATGTGTGGCAAGGGCGTTGGGGCAAAAGCAAGCTGCACAAATATTGGTGAATGCAACCGCTGCCACGTATTTTTTTTTTGACACGTGACATGTGACACATGTGGCATGCGATAGTGGAGTTGCCACAACTTGCCCCACATCACTAAGGCTAATCAAATTGCAGCTGCAACAACAACAATGGTAAATATATCGCTAAGTGTATTATTGATTAGCCATAACAAATGCTGAAGTTGTTGTTGTTGTTGTTGTTGCTGTTGTTGCTGTTGCTGTTGCTGCTGTCCGACAACTGCAGCATGTTGTTGCACTCTACAAAATTGTCAACGTGACAAATAAAAAAGAAACGGAAAAAAACGTAGAAAAAGTAAAGCATAGAAAAAAACTGCTGACAAGGTCGTCGATTTTCAGGGTATAACAATGCACCCCAACAACGAAGCACCCCTCTTGCCCCCTACCCTCCCCCCCCCCCCCCCAGCATGCTTGACAGTAATTGCTGCGAGCTTTGTTTGCGTATTTGCTGCAAATGTGACTGCAACAACTGCAACAATTGATGACGACAACGTTTTGTTATTGTTTTTGTAGTTGTTTTTGTAGTTGTTTTTGTTGTTGTTTTTGTTGTTGTTTTTGTTGTTTTTGTTTTCGTTCCGTTTGGCTTATTTTATTGCGGCTTATTTGACTTTACAACGAGCCGAGTTCACATTGCTCATTTATATTGAGACTGTACATATTTCCGCTATGTAGACCGAGTCCAGGCCAAGTTGTTGCCCCAAACCCAACCCACCTCACTCCCTTCCCCCCCCCCCCTAAAACCCCTCACCATCCGCTGGGCTGGTAGTCATCATGCGGCGTCGACGTTCACCGCAATTTGTGTGCCTGCAGTGACCCAGTAACATGGAAAGCAGCCGCATCGACAACAACCACAACAACAACAACAACAACCGCCTACTCACACCATACACACACACACACACACACAGGCACACACACAGGCACACACACACATAGAGTATAGTAGAATATAGTATAGTCAGAGGGCACCATTCTCGTTCATTCCATCCTTTTGCCCATCCTTAGAGCCATCCTTATGCCTTGTGCCTTGTGCCTTGCGCCTTGCCCCGTCTTCCTCACCCTTTTCGGGTCGTTGTTGAAGCGCCTTCCGCACAAATTCCTCCATTTGACCCACTTAAATGGCGTAATTTATGATTTTACAGTGTGAAATTGTTTAAAAGTGGCGCCGACCTCTTCTCCCCTCCCTCTCTCTCTCTCTCTCTCTCTCTTTCGCTGGCGGAGCGTTAAGTGAAGTGGGTTTAAATAGGAAACGAAAGATATGGCATAGAATTGAGGCCTACTTATATGAAGTCTCTCACACGTTCCACAAGCAAATAAATTATGCATTTTATTTGCAATTATTGCTCTGATTTTGGACAATTTGCGTAAATTATTTGCCAACAAATGAATAAATGAAATAAAAAATAAAATAATAAAAATACAATTCAACATTTTGATTAAGATTCGAATTACAATTCAAATTTTTATTGAATTTAAGCAAATGCAATTTAAAAAAAAATATTAATTTGAAAAATATTTTCGATATCTGTTGATTTACTAATTAAGAAATGCAGTTGTTAAGAATCTGATTTATGCTCGTCTTTTAAAGCTTTGACGATGAACCAAATTAATTTAGATATATTCGCCATATTCTCTGTTGATCTCTGCCACTCGATTTCTCACACATTCCCTGAACATTATTAAATTATTATTATTTTTTGTACATATTTAAAGCAGCAGCTGTGGCAAATGTACCGCAGACCACACACACACACACTCGCACACACACTCGCACACACACTCGCACACACACATGCATAATACACGTAATAAATATAAGTTTCTGAGTGCCATGAAAAATGTTTACAAATTAATCGGAAAACGCAGAGTTCGCCGGTGCTTGAAATGAGCAGCGTCGGCAATTTGTAGGCCATAAATTTTAAAGTGAATTAATGGCGTTTGAAATCCAAATGGCGCTAGACGATGCCGACGAGCCACAAAATGTTTTAATGTCGCAAGCCCAGCAGTGGGCGTGGCTGCGGCATGGCTGCGGCATGGGCTGATGGCTGATGGTTTTGAAGCAGAATGAATTGAAATCAATTGAATTAATTATTGGCGCTAAATTGATTGAAGCAAAGCGAATTCAGCTGCTGCCTCAACCCACCATTTGCCACAGACACAGCTATCCCTACCCCCCACCCCCCTCCCCCAGTCCCTTGTGTCTTTACGTTAACAAGCTGCCAACTGTTCCCATTCATTGCCTACCGCTTCTGACTTCTCACTTCTCACATCCCACATCCCACTTCTCACGTCAACTGTCTACCCCAGCCACCTCTCGCCATCCACCAGCAGTGCCTGCATCCCGCCACGCCCATTGTTATTGCCAAATAGAGCGCGTTTTCGCCATTTCATTTTCATAAAATCAATTAGCCGTAGATGTTGTTGCCGCTGTTGCTGTTGCCCCATTTTCAATGCGAATCGTAAAACGCGAATCGGGCGAAAAGGCAACAACAGCAACTGTTGTCGGCGAAACAATGCAGACAACAGCAGCAAAGCGTGGCATGCAAAATACCAGCAGCAAAGCGTTGCAAGCAGCGTGGAAGGGTGCCATAAAAGATGGCAGGCGGCTTCTGTGAAGGGGGGGGGGGGGGGTGAAGGGTAGTGGGGCGAATATTGAATGTATTGCGTTTGGTAACAGCAATTGAACGAGTTTATTGATTGGCCACGCTTGAGCCACCATCCCATGCCACCCACCAGCAACCCCCCCCCCCCTCCCCATTCACCTACCCTTTGCCAATGAATTTCAGCTGTATCCCCAATCTTAATATTCATACATCCCGCATCCCGCAACCCCTCAGCCCTTCATCATTAGTTGCTCTTGTTTGCAAACTCTTATTTACTGCGCGCGCGTGTGTGTGTGTGTGTGTGTGTGTGTGTGCGAGTGTGTGTGAAAGTGTGTTAGTGTGTTTGCTTCTATTGGTTGTTGATTTTGTTTTAAACGTTTTGCACCAGATTGCGCATTCGGTTCCATTCAGTGCTAATTAATTCTCTTCCACGACTGCTCCCATCCCAGCATAGTCAGAAGCAAACAAAATTTGTTTTTGGCCATAAAAACCAATTAATTGGATGACAATTTGGGCTCCGGCTGAAGTCACATTGAAAGATTACTTCACAAATAAACACAAGAATTTAAGAAACTGCAAATTTTCTTCATTTTTATACCATTTTTTACAACAATGAAAAATCGCAAATTGCGTAAAATTTTATTATTTTGTCTGATTTAGTTTGGTCTTTTCAAATTTCGATTTCTCTCTCTGTATTTCTCTCTCATTCTCAGTCACTCGGGTTTCAAAAATATACGAAAAAAAAGGCATTAAATTTTTCATAGCATACATTTTGGGGCACCGTCAAATTTTCTTTAATAATTTATTTTCTTTTTTTTTTTAGTTTACTTTCACTTAAATAATTTAATTTTTTTTCAAGTTTTCTTAAATAATGCTGTTTATTTGCTATTGCATTTACTTACTTAAATTAATTCGAATTTAAGCTTAACATCAAAATTATTAGGATTGCTGGGGTTTGGACCAGGACCAGGACCAGGACCAGGATTCTCTTTCATCACTATTAATACGAGTGTGTGGAACGCTCTGTCAAATGTGTCTGACTGTTTGTGGAGTGGGGAAGGGTGCCTGGAAGATGAGGAGAGGCATGCATAGTGGGGGGGGGGGGGGGGTGCTTGACTGACGTTTGGCATCTGTGGCAGCAGCGCACGTTGACCTTATTTGCATACACCTGAGCCGCGAATCAATTCTTGGCTGCAACCAAGCAAACCCCCCCCTCCCTTTTTTGCCCCACGCCAGCCACTGCTCGTCAGCGCTGCGAGGCCTGAGCCATTATTACGGTTACACTGGGCGGCAACTGCAACAAATTGAAACGAAATCATGTTGCATTGGAGTTCAAATTGCAATCGAAATTGGTTTCGCTGCAGTGCGCCCGAGTGCCGGATGGGGTGGGGGGGTGCCCGGAGGTGTGCAGCGGCTTGGGGAGCGAAACGGGACAACGCTTGTTGGGCTTTGGTTATCGGTGGCGCCTCTGCGTTTTGGGGCATGGTTTGAGTAACGCTTATTGCGGTCGCAGCTATCGCTCGCTCTGTCTCTTTCTCTCTCTCTCTCTCTCTCTCTCTCTGCCTTTCTCCCGCTCTGTTTTTTCGCTGGGTGCGTTGTGTTGTTGATTATTCTTGACGGCGCTGATTTAATGCGAAAAGCCGCCAAGAACGTCGACAGCGACGCCGACGTCTGCGCCGCTGCCGACTGCTTGACTTGCCGTGCCACTAAAACAGGCAAGCGAAGAAAATACGAAGAATTGGCAAAAAAAAAAAAGCAAATAGCAGCAATAGCAAATGCACAAACAGACACACACACACACACACACACACATAAACACACACACACACAAAGAATAAAAATGTTAAAAGGCGCTTCTAAGTAAATAACTGGGTTTATGGGTCGATTGGGTGCACCAAATCGTGAGCCGCAACCAGAGTGCCACACGATGAAGCAGGGTGGGGGGGGGGGGGGGGGTGCTGCATATAGGGGATGAAAGATGGAGGAAGTATGCACTGCAAACGTAACGATGGATGGCGTGACTGCGACGGACTGCAAGTCGTAGCAATTTGTGGCACAGTGGCAAAAAAATTGTGGCAATAAGTTTGACCACAAACTGATCAGAATTCCGCAAACATATGCCCCCAGAGGAGAAGAGAGCCACAGTCTAAACTAATCCAATGCAGCATTATTTAATCTATATAAAAATAATATTTTATTTTGATATGAAAATATTTTGAATTGTTGTTTTTTTGGCGTAAATTAAAATGTGCTTTTCGTTTTTGTTGATTATTTGCAATAAAAAAAATTAATTACAAAAAGCGTCGTTGTAGCTGTATGTGTGTGTGTGAGTGTGATGGGTACTTGTGCTTAAAGGGAATTCGCAATGAAGTTTTGCCACTAGTTTAATTTTCATTTACAGCATTTGCATTTTCAAAAAAAAAAAAAAAAACGATTATTTATTATTTGCATATGCGAAATGTGTGTGCAACATTTAATTAAGAAACTGCGGAAAAGCAATTAAAACTATTGCAGCACATTCGATAACCGATATTGATATTGATGGCGCTATCGATTGGCAATGCAATACAATACAAAAGCAACCGGAGAATTTCATTAAATTCGATTCGCTTTTTTTACCTGGCTAATTGCGAAATGCAAATTGCGAAAGTTGATTGCACAATCAAATTCAATGAACGATTTAATCAGCAAAACAAAGAGTAGACAATATTGCATATAGAATTCAATTGATTAGAAGTGCTATGCAGCCAGTTGTATCTTTATGCCACTGTATCTTTTTTGTCAGCTATTAAAAATGTATTTCAATCTATTATTGAGAATGACGGCAAAGCTGTGCCTTAATAATATCTTTGACTTTGGTCTTAGTCAAGTTCAACTCGCTGCGGGTACAGACAGACAGACAGAATGACCTGCTGCACTAATCACACACACACACACACACACACACACACACATGCATACTCAGGCACACACTCAAAGACTGTCAGGCGGCGACGCTGTGAAGCATTTCAACTCAAGCCAAAACAAATGCAAACAAACAAAGTTAGCGTCTCTCTAAGAGCTCAGCCTATATACATATATATATATATATATAGTGTGTATGTGTGTGTGTGTGTGTGGGACAGAATATAGACAATTACACACATTTCCCACTGCAGTGTGTACGCAGTATTTAAAAGGTAAATGAACTTTATCAGCCAGAAGCAGCAGCAACAACATATAATGAAATACACACACACACAACTAGAGTGTGTGTGTGTGTGTGTGTGTGTGAGAGAGAGAAAGAGAGTGAACTGCACACACACACGAGAGCACACATAAGTGCACCAGCGCGACTTAGCCACCTTTTGAGGCAGAGTCTTGGACTTCTTCAGAATTGCTTGCAACATTCAAAGAACTCGATTTCTCGCATACCCTATTCCCATTCCCATCCGATTTCTATATATAATATATATGTTACAAATATATATATAGTCAACTTTCGAGCCATTCGATTTAATTATTATAATCAATCAAACTTTGGAGCTGAGTGAGACCAAGGCATGAGACACACACAGATCTGGACACTGCTAGGGAATCCCAAATTTCATCTTCTCTTTTTGCATCAGCTTTTTCTTGTGGACTCTCAAGTTACATCATTTGCAGCTTTGCCAACAGCAATGTGGCAAAGTGTCAGCGAAATATATATAAAAATAATCCACACAAATATACATATATATATGTATATATATGTGTGTGTGTGTGTATATTTGCATATGTGTGTTTACTTGTATTGTTGGCATCCATAATGAAATATGCAAAAATATAAAATAAATAGAAGAGGCTGCAATGCACACGAGCAAACAGAGAGATAAAGAGAGAACGAGAGAGAGTGAGAGAGAGAGAGGGAGGGGGAGGGGAAAGAGACTTTATAACTGCAGTAATAAATGATGATAAACAAGTGCAAGCTGGCCAAGTTACACTGGCAGTGGAAGGATGAGGAGGAGCAGGAGCCAAAGGGCATAGCCTGGCAGCCACTGAGGCAGTTATTGAAAACTATTCGTGCATGTGCATGTGTGCATGTGTGTGTGCGTGTGTGTGTGTATGTGTGTGTATATTCACACTTCTGTGTGTGGCAGTGTGTGCTTAGTACGTGCCTTGAAATGTAATAAACGAGCGGCAAATGCAACCTCAGCTATAGCCCCACCTGGCTACAGCGACAGCTCCAACTTCAGCTCCAGCTTTATCCAGGATCAGAACTCATGATGCAGCTGAATTGCCAAGGAAGCAAACACAGATCTATATATATATATATGGATATACATATATATATGTATGCATGATAAGTGCTTTGTATATGCTTAAGTGTACATATGTAAAGCCAATGCACACATACATTGCACACACATATGTGCCAATCTGTGCATGTATTGAGGAAACATAAAATTAATGTCACTTGCAAAACCCAATGTGCTGCTGCTGCTGCTGCTGCTGCTGCTGCCACTTGCCTGTGGCAACATCCAAATTACACCAACAACAAACTAAGTAGCCAAAAGTTAATCAGAGGATATATATCTCCCCGATCTGAAAACAATAGTCAAAGGCATAAAAAACGCAATCAAATTGAAACCAAAAGCGAAGCGAATTTTATTATTATATTTATATATTTTTTTTATTATTATATTTATTTTATTTTATATATTTACATATATAAATCTCTCTTTTCTGCCAATGTGTATAAAATACAAAACAGCAATTAAAATGTATACAAATTAATTAAAAGTGGAAAACAGCGGCTTGTCAAATATTTTTCAGTGTATAAAATAACAAATAGCAGACAAAACCAAAGCGTGAACATTTAATTTTGGTGCAGCTGCTGCCAGGAAATGTGAGAGAATAAAGAATAAAGAATAAAGAAGCAAAATTATTGTCTCAGTTAGATTAAAATGAGTTTTTATTAAAAGCCAGTGGCCAATCACAAAAGTTCACTGCAGCTGGGCAAGAATTTGTCAAAGGCATCAGCAACAGCAACCGCAGCCACAACAGCAACAGCAGCAGCAGCAGCAACAGCAACAGCAGCAGCAACACTAAAAAGCGCTGCCAATTTGTGTGTAAATTACAGCGTTGGGGGCATTGAGGGTGACGGCGAGTTAGAAGATTGGATGGGGGGTGGGGGGGTGGGTCGGATGAACAACATAAAAAAGTTGCCAACTATTTAGCTGCATAGCATAAAAACTTGGCAGACACACGAGCAGACTAAATTGCTTCAACCACGACGGCGACGGCAGCGCCATAAAGCGTTCAACAGCAGCAGCAAAAGCAGCAGCAAAAGCAGCAGCAGCAGCAACTGCCACTAAATACAGTCAACCAGGAGGGTATGGAGAAGAAGGAGTGGCTGTGCAGCAAAGCAACGGCCGCAGGGATGCTGCATTAATGCTGGCCAAAAATCTGTGCAGTTTCAGTTGAAGTTTTTGAAAATGCACAAAAAAGTACTAAAATAAAAAGAAATAAAAAAAAAAATAAAATTATTTCGCGGACAAAGCAAAACTCCCTTTACTTAACACTATACAGCTCCCTCCCTCTCTCCCACTCTTTATCTGTCTATCTGTCTCTCTGTCTCTCTGTCTCTCCCCTGCAACGCTTGCCACAATAATGGTGCATAACAAGTGGCGAGCGTTGAGTTAGTTAGTTTGCTTGTCGCTTTCATCCTGGCTGTGGTCTTGTTAGCCTGCCTGGCAAGTTGGTTAAAAACTTTTTGATGCAGTTGCTGCCCCACGTGGAGTGGGGGGGGGGGGGGAGTGGTAAGAGCGGATGGCCAACGACCTGCCATCCGGTGAAAAGCACACATGGCAAACGTGTTGCTACTTTTTGCGGCGCAGGCGAAATTTTGTGTACGGCTGTTGGCCGAATCCAGGGATTTAATTAAAAGCAATCATGTAATTATAAAAAAAAAAAAAAAACTTTTACAAACAAGCCAAAAATATTACACAAAAAATAAAAGGAAAAGAAAAATGCCACCAAAGTAAAGAATCACAATCATTTCCATATTAAACACGTTAATGGCAATAATTAAAGCCACAACAACTGAGCCGCAACTCAATTTCAGTTCGTAAGCAATTTTAAGAGTGCCCAAACAAGATAATATTTAATATGTATTTTCTTAATTGGCAGCTCTTCAAGGTAGAAAATATATCGAAGGAATCAAAAAGGATACTTGCACATATAATTTAATTAAAAAAAAATAAATATATATTTAAAAGTGCCTTCACAGCGAATTTGGTGTCATATAATAAATGGAATAAGAAAATGTAATTAAAAATTAAAACTCAAGCTTAATTCT